>JAUKPP010047730.1:2020-27065 GCA_032273245.1 Phyllaplysia taylori | reverse complement strand
TAAATAGTTAGCAAAATACTATGCACTTAATTTAAGTGTGTTATGTTATTTTATTTCCCCCCCCCCCCCTTTTTTGGGGGGGGGGGGTGGGACTCCCCGGCTTATAGTACAAGTAGGCTACAAGTACAGTCGAACCTGCTCTAGGAATAACATGTACAAGCGAGCGCTTCTCACTTTACCCCTTGCGTTTTTTCTACATAATGGCACTGTTCAAGGCGACCACCTGTCCAATGCGACAGCAACCACCCTATTTTACCTACCAACAGCCACAAAAGCCTGCTCAAGACACAGCTTGATTCTCTTATCACCCAACACGTTGCCAAAATCATGGCCGCCTATCTGTGTGGAAGAGTGATGAGTCTTTGTTCTTCCCGCCACAACCCATTCTATTACCTATCGTTGCTTAGCCCTTTCTACAATTTACACACTCGCTGATCAGCACTGAGCATTGGCAAGGTTTGCGCTTACCCGTGGTGATAAATGGCTCTTAACAAATTTTTCAGCTGCAGATGAGTATAGCAAGCAACCAACCATCTTAATCCATTCACCTATCATTATTAGCCCCTCCCATAATACTCAATACAATGCAATACCAACACGGAATGAAGGCAATGCCAGTGGTTTGTCTGTTTACCCAGTTGGTAACAAGAGATGTTGCTTGTTTATTGAATGGCAACAGCACATAATTTCTTTGTGTGCTATCCCTTGTCTTATGCAGTTTGGAAAACAACAAAAATACAAAGCTTGTTCTCTTTATATCCAAGATCTCATCATTAGAAGTTGGTCCAGCAGTGAAGATAAAGTGACATGTCTTGTGTGTATGTGTGTGTGAGAGGGGGCGGGGGGGGGGGATGCTTGACTATAAGAGTTATAAGACTTTGACATGTTTTTGATGGAAGGCTGTATGCAAATGTACAGTTTTTATTTGTTATCTCAAATCGTTATTTCGTTTCCCATTTCAGAGAGTTCCTTCTCGGTGCTGTTCCCCAAGTACAGAGAAAGCTACTTGTCCAAGGTATGGCCGCTGGTGAAAGACACGCTCAAGGAACATAGTGTGGAGGCAGAAATGGACCTCATCAAAGGCAGTCTCACTGTCCGCACAACACGGAAAACATTTGACCCATACATCATTATCAAATCCAGAGACTTGATTAACTTGCTTGCTCGAAGTGTAGATCTGGAGCAAGCTAAAAGAGTTTTGGACGATGATGTTGCCTGTGACATTATTAAAATTGGGTCAATGGTGGCAAAGAAAGAGCGGTTCATTAAGCGAAGGAAAAGATTGATTGGCCCAGGTGGAACTACTTTAAAGGCCATGGAGTGCCTCACAGACTGTTATGTTGTCGTACAAGGAAACACTGTTGCAGCATTAGGTCCTCACCGTGGACTTAAAGAAGTTCGAAAGATTGTGGAGGACTGCATGAACAATATCCACCCTTTTTTCACAATTCGCACAATCATGGAGAAGCACGACCTCGCGAAAAATCCCGAAATGAAAAACCAAAACTGGGCCCCATATCTCCCACAATACAAGAGCAAGAACATTAGTAAACGTAAGCAGCCGTTGAAGAAGAAGACTAAGAAAGCATACACACCGTTCCCACCAGCTCAGCCAGAATCTAAAGTGGATAAAGAACTGGCAACCGGAGAGTATTTCTTGAAGGAAGAGGAACGCCAACAGAGAAAGACTGAGCTGAAGAAGCAGAAACAAAAGCAGGCAAAACAAGACAGACAACAGAAGAGAGATAAATCTTTTATTGCACCTGAAGAGGGACAAGAACCCCCAAAGAAAAAATCTAAAGGGGATGGTAGTGATTCTAAAGTTGATCTGAAGAAACTGAAGCAGAAATTTAACAAGTTGTCGAAAAAGAAAAAATGAAAGGGATCAGGGTTTTTAAACTTTTCAAGTATTTAAAAGATGTTTCAGGTGAAACAGACTCACATTTAGAAGCATGAATTGTCGAAAGTTCAGAAGATGGCATGACCATAGAATCAGTCTCACTGAAATGGTTCTAATTATATTGATAATGGAGGTTTATCAGTGTTGACAGAGTTATCACATGCTCTTGTTCAGCAATACTTTATTTGATTTATCTTAAAATATTTGTCACCGGGTTTGGGTTGGCTCTTTTTTTGTGCTGAGATTTGGCAAAGTATGTTCTCAAATGTGTAGATGAATAGTCTGAAGAAATGGAATTTTCAACCATTTCCTTGCACAATTTTGTAGTGCTTGGGCATTTTAGCATTTTCACCTCCATGATTCACTATAAATACTTGAGGATACATTAATAATGTTGACCCATGAAGTTAAAATACATTTAATTTGTGCACCAAACTATAATATAGACAGATATTTAACTGAGTCGGGATTACAGACTAATCAGGTCTGTTTTTACAGCTTTATATGGGCAAAATTATGGATGTCTTTGTTCTCATGATCCTGGATCACACTCTGACATTAAAATTATCAGTACTCTGTACTTCAATACTGTTTCTGTTGTATACTGTTTTGTTGTGCGTGTTAGGTGTGAAACTCAGATATAACGAGATTGTTGGGACCGGCCCGGTGTCCTGGGGAATTTTAACACTTTGTAGTAACTCGGCGCATAGATACACCAGGCCGGAGAAGCCCAGTCGCATCACAGCTGGCTGCTCGTGAAGCGGTAGGGTTCTTTGTCCTTCTGGCTGTGTATCTACAAAGTGTTAATGAAAACAAAGACGGACAGGGTTTTTAGTTTCTCCCATTACAACAGAGGTCTCGTTATACTGTGTTCCACTGTATGATTTATGTTTTGTTTCCCTTACAACACTATCGAAAATAATTTCATTTAAGAGGCAGGGCTCTGACAGAAATGACTGAAGTTTTACGGGTGAAGCCAAAAAAAGTCTAGGGAGGCATGGTTCATCAGTATTGTTAAAGTTAAACTGGCAAGCCTACTGGTGCAGTTTTGTTAAAGCTTGTGATCATTTTCTTTTTATCCTACCAAAATGCATGTATGCAGCTAAACTTATTAAAGACCTTTAATAGAATTATAATACCATTGCCTGAGTGCCCCCCTCATCACATTGATATAAATTTACAAGTTTTTCATCCATGTATCTTAGTTCAGGGTCTATGACAAATACAGTGCATGTATCTGTTACATTTTCTGAAACTACCACAGGTCATTGCTTTGGAAATATTTTTTTCCCTAACTCTTTCACAAATCTGTGACTCTTACGATCTTATAGGGGACATAGGTGTCACAGGTATAGCTTTCCAGAACTTTTTTTTTTTTCGTGAGTTTTACTTCCCTTGCAACACACGTAAGATCATTAAGAAGAGTAGGCAAAGGGGCTACTTTGACCCTGTATGTCAGGGCCCACCTAGGTTGAGAGGGACGGATCCCACTTAGTAGAAAGACATAAGTACCCATCTTCACATGAGAATCAAACTCGGGTCTTCTGCATGATAGCCGAGGGCCCTTACCATTACTACCCCACAGAGACATCAGTCCAGAAAATTTGAGGTGGAATATCTGCATAAATTAATGAGATGAGGACAAGTGTTGTTGTTCCCTGCATCAGACTTCTAGTTGTACAGGCATCTGTGATGTAATGGGCAGGATTTTCGCCTGTCATGTGGAAGATCCGAGTTTGATCTCGCATGCCGACGATCTGCGTTTTTCTGCTGGGCTTTGTCCTTCTATCTTGGCCCACTATCTACAGTGTTGCAAAGGATGTTAAGCCCATAACAAAACCAAACCCAACTTCTGCTATTGTGCTTGTGTAAGAAGCTGGCTGGTGCAGATACATGTAGTTTGTAACATGTAAAGGGCCCTTGAGTTTCTTCCGTGGGCTATTGTGGATCCTTGTGGGCAGAGGTAAGGACAAAGCACAAACCTAACCTCTTAGTAACTCTTACAAAAATGGTCTTTGTTGTTAGTGTTACAGTACTGGTACAGTGGCTTTTTTACTCTTGCACAAAGAGATAAGATCTGTGAGGATATGGACAGCGATTTGCTTTATATTTGTTTTGGTGCATTGTCTATTTTTTCATTACTCCACGGATTTTATCAGCAACGGGTTGACTTGACAGTTGTGTTGCCACACAATGAAATCAGACACCGTCAGGTTTTTTTATTTTACTAATTGCCATAATGTTATAAACTAAACCTTGTCCTTCTGTCGCTGTTGGTGAAGAAATCATTGGTTTACATGCATGTACCGTTATCTTGAATAGAAGGTCGACGTCTAAATTTTGTGATTAACTTAGTCGGGTCATCCACTACCATCAGATGGGCTTTTGTTGATAAAATCATGGTCAGTGCTGAGGGGTTTTGAGGCCACTTTGGTGTTTTTAATTGATCTCATGAAAAGAATTTCTAGGAATAAGGCATTATTCGATCCAGAAAAACATAAGCCTGTTGAGACAAATTACCCCTGAACCAAGTTTTGGATAAATTTACTCAGTGGTGTAAGTAAGAGAATATTAAGGAAAACTTCTGCCACAATTTTTTTACCACCCTATAAATATCATGATACCAAAAGCTCCGTCCAAGAATTGGGGGGCCCCTGATTGTAGCCTACAGTAGACTATTATGTCAATGTCATGATACATGCAATAAATGTATCATTTTATCTGTGTGCTTAGTTTGGCAAAAATCCATGCTGTAGTTTTGTAGAAAATCCAGCACAATCTGCACCACAATTTTTTTACTGCGTTGTGCTTGTGATTTTAAACCTGCATGTTCATGCAGGATAAAGGAATTGTTGATGACCTTGAGAATACGATAGGCCTAGTCGAAATATTTGCTTTTTTTTTCAAGTTTGGAGTCGCCTCCTGTCAGAAAGGAAATTACATGTAGAAGAAACATCTGTTTTTACATCATGTACAGTTGAAAACAAATGGGTTGATGTCATCGGGGGAGTGGGAAAAGGAACAACAACTCATCCTAGGTTCAAATTAACAGTCAGGGTCAGAAAATTAAGTTTCCTTGATCTCACGCATTAGGCCTACAGGCAATCTGGTGGTGCTGGGTTACCAAAGAGGTTTTCAAAAAAGAGAAGAAAAAAACCAAAAAGGGAACTATAGAGGAAAAATGCATGACATTCCAATCCCAGATAACAGGACCAGAATCTTTATTTTTGCTACAAAAGTGCCACTGTCCTACCCATAGATATAAACCACTACCTTCTCTTACGTCTGCCCCGATCACACCCCTTGGACTGGCGCTGTGGTGTAAAGATTAGGCTATCCGCCTGTCATGCGGAAGACCCCGATTCGATCCCGAGTGCGGACGATCTGGGGTTTTTTTCTGCTGGGATTTTTTTCCCTCTCAGTCTCAGCCCGGGTTGGCCCTGACAGGCAGGGTCGAAGTAACTGTCTCTTAAATGACCTTACAGTGTTACAGGGGACGAGAAACTGCTAACCAGACCAAACGCCCTTTGAACTCTACATAACTACGCCTACAGCACAGTCGTACTGACTTAGCTGGGTAAGCAAAGAAGACTTTCGAATACCCCACCGAGGATTGACTCGCGACTGACTTGGGACTTAGGATGCTCATTGAATTTTACGCTACCGTTTCTTGTTGGATGCTGAGGGCCTCCTGTATTCAGCTTGGAATCTGACTACCGCACACTTCTGTTGGGCTATATTTTTAGGGCGTTAACTCAGAGGCGAAGACGGGAGTTAAGGTACAATACTGTTAAGTGTGGGCGTGAGAATCGAGATCTTGTTATTAGGAAAAGAGATTTATGTTACAAACAGGATATTTTTAAACAATTACTAACATGATAAAGTCTATGGGAGGAAATGTTAGTTTAAGTTTAAGACTTGCTTTTTTATTTGGTATTCAGTGAATACATTGAATACCATTACGCCACGGCCCTGCCATATGTGGTTATGCAATAAAGAAACTCATTGTCCCTTTGACTTTGACCATGAGGATCAAAAGAGAGGAGTGGATTTCCGGAACGATTGCCTCTCCTCACACTCCATGGCTCTATTTTTACGCGAATTATCGCTTGTGTCAAACTTTTGGCAAAAAATATCATTTTAACCTTTGCAAATTTGCAGCTAGGGAGAAATAAAGCCTTCATTACAATCGTTTTAATGAATGTGTTGAATTCAACAAAACAATTTGATTTTTAAAGAAAGAAAGAAAAGGGGACAGGACCCACAAAAAGGATAACAGTCGAAGATCGACTTATTCGAGTTCAACACAAGTGGATTCCACTATTATACTATAGCGGCTTTCAAAGCTGCATTTTTCATTTTAAAATGTTTTAACTATACTACCTGAAATAGGTTTTTAAATGGATAGCAGGTGCTAGGGGAAAAAAACCCAAAAAAACACACAATCACAATGGAAATTGTCTGATACAGAAATCTTTCGATAACTCTGTTCTCATTGTTTTTATGAGTGTTTGATTTCATGCAGTGGCAAAACTTTGTAAAGGATAAGAGGTCTTGCTTCTCAAAGGGGGTGTCTGTAGCCAAGCGGTGGTGCACCTGTCTATAAATGAGGAGGTCCCTGGTTCGAATCCTGTGAGGTTCGCAGGGATTTTTTCAGAGTTTTCATGGCTCCGACCCCTATCCTATCAGAGATAGGCATAAGTTTTTTTAATTCCGCCTCTAAAATTACCTTACAGTACAGTGTTGCAAGGGGTATTGAACCAAAACCAACCATGCCTCTCAAGGGAAACCTTTCAATTCAGTGTTGCAAGAGGTGATAAACCAATTAATTACATATTAGCAAAGCAAGCATGAATCATGCAGATGAGGTTGAAGAATAACGCAGTCTTTAGCTTTTTCATTCTGTATTAAAATTATGAAATGAACAAAAATTACAAAATACAATGGATAGCAACGTCAGTTCGTAATTGAATGGCTACCACCAGGGACAGAAAAATAAATGCTACCCGGTAACAATTTTGCTTGTTCTACTGTCGTTGTTTTTTAAATACCTTAGACACCTTCAACTCTACAAGCTAAATGAGTTGAAATAGCTGAATTATCATATTAATCATATGTAGCCTATAATAAGGGCCATATGTAGTTATATTTTTTCATACTGATCATACTCATACTGTGGTACATGTGCATGCAAGAACTAAATCTTTTGAAATGGTGCTGTGGTTTAACAGTTAGGCTCTTTGCCTATCGTGCAGAAGACCTGAGTTCGATCCCATGTGCGGACAATGTTTTTTTCTGCTTGGATTTTTTCCCTCTAAGCCCGGATTGGCCCTGACAGTAGGGTCAAAGTAGTCAGGGGAAGTAAAACTGATAACCAAACCAAATTCTTTTGAATAAGTTTGTGCCTGTAGGCTTTAGGGTGCAAGGCTACCCAAGCAAACATTGTCTTTATCGAAAACTGATAAAATGATTTCATGACATCAAATCACAGATGGTTTGTTCGGGGCCCTTGATTGAAAGTGATGATACAATGTACATGTACCTCCATTGTGTTTTGTATTCATTCCATGCTGGGTACACTACTACAAAGCAAGCAAGCAGTTAAAACATTGAAAGAAGTGTAACTTAATATAACAATAAAGCTTTTCAAATACATGTACTTGAACTGCTATAAATGAAATTTGAAAAAAAAACATCACATATAGTAGTAGCAGTGCATGTAGTAGAAAATCTCTCCGCTATCATTGTCGCTCTACTTTTAAAACTAAGACATAGAAAACTAATTTGCTTACATTAAAAAAAAAAAATTGTATAAGCGTCTAATTTCTAAAGAAAGGAAGCAGAATGATATATATTAATTTGCTTAAATCAAACATTTAAAAGAAAAGAAGCAGAAGTAACAAACAACTACAATTTAATCTTTCGTTTAAGTTCCCATCGATTTTCTTTTTTTGATCGGTAGTATGAAATTTGCCAAGAATTGGTATCATCACAAGAATAATGATTCTTATTTATGTCAATTCATTATTGCCCAATTTAAGTTCTAGTGCTGAAATCATTAGTTAACATGAACAAAAAACATGACCAACGATTCAGGTAAAGTGGCCCCTTTTTTTTAATGTGCAGAAACGATGTTAAGATTAGTAAATGGAGGTTGTTTCTAATCTAGCCATTCTGAAAATCTTTGTCTGTTCCCAAGTGTATTTAATACAGACACAGCATATGAATCGAGTATTATATCATTGAGTTTATAGAAACTAATAAATAATAAATATTAATATGCATATATTTTATAACGCTGGGTAGGATGCTAAAACCTCGCAACCCCAGAATGGAAAATTCTACGTAAACAGAAAATAAAAGATTTTCCCTTGCATTTGTAATAAAAAAAATATTTTTGTCGACTCAGATTATTATAAAATGAAAACCCTGTTTTATCATCGTTACCAAACAATAAGGACTGGCAAAAGAAATAAAGGGAAGCTATGTAAAAATAATTGTTGGTTGCACGGTTTCATCTCATCACTCCACCAGCGATATATGTACTGCTCGTGTAAGGAGTGCACACACTTTAAATTGAATGTCTTGCATTCTGTCCGAATGAGTCGTAAGTCGCAGATTCTAAAATGGGGAGACAACGTCAATTTGGGTGTTCAGAGGTAGGTTTTTTTTCTTATTGCAATATTATATATTCGAACTATTTTCAGATCTGAATTTTTTTATTAGATGCATGGGGAGGTTCGTCCATTTTCTAAAAATTTGTGTGACAATTGCCAAGAACACATTGTCCAACTATAGGCCTAAAGTCGTTTTACTCCTCTTTTCTGTTCTCACTTGATTGAGTGTTTGGGCAACTTGAAACAATCATGTGAGAGTACTGAACTGAACTAGCGAGATACTTTTTTCATCATTTGAAAGGGACAGAAACAGGCTTTACGGGTCATACCAAGAACTCTACATGTCCAAAATTAACCTAACAACTCATTCGTACAGGTCGCAGGACAAATAAATGTTACATAGGCTGAAGTTGTGTTCTTCAACATTCTTCAGTTAGGCCGACGGCATTTGTGGCTAAATGATCATTGATCGAAAAGTATCACAGAATGCATAAAAAGCAATAGAACAAAATTTTAAAGCCACAGGGGAATAAAAAGTGTCACAAATTTTGATCAAATTAGAAATATATATGTACATGTATAAAGGCCTATATAAAAGTACCCTTCAGACCAATGACAAAGTTTTATCCCAATCCACTTTCAGAAAACACAAACTTGTACCTCATATATCTGTTGCTATAAATTAATAAACATGAGTGCTCTCTCGCTCTTTCCCTTATTAATGCTTGGAAGTAAATGGAAATATTTCTTGATGTACCTGACGTGACATGTCTGCTCTTTTTCCTCTGTGACCTTCAAATACAGTCGAACCTGCCTGAAATGACCACTCATTGTCCAGAAGAAAAGTAGTCGCTGAAGACAGGTGGTCGTCTTGGACAGTGCAATTATACAGAAATAAACGCAATAAAGTAAATGGGAAGAGATGGTTTGTACAAGTGATCGTCTTAGGTGGTTGCTCGGGCAGGTTTGACTGTATAATATAATAAATAACAGGATTATGAGTAAAACCATTACAGTAAAATAAAATATTTGAGCAAATCAAATTGAATACTTAATACATTATACATGATGTATTGTGAATGTGAAAGCGAAATACACGTTGTCTTCTACTTCTACAATATGGCAACAAATAAAGATTATACATGTACATCTATCAAACTAAAGTCTTTTTTTTTTTCTATCAAACTAAAGTCAGGGTAGAAGTAGCCCGTCTCTTAAATTACCCTAACTTTTGTGAAAGAGGCTAAGCTGTTGAGCCAGCAACCAAAGCAAAGCCAAACCAAGACAATTTGATTCTATGAATTCATACACCCGTTTTTTGTGATTTTCTGCGATTTTCTTTTCAAAGCCCCATAAAAGCACAAGGGAACATACTTCTACAACTATGATGGAATTAGTATCAGTTTGCAGTGCTGCCTTGAAATTAATCATTTGACCAATCAGTACAAGTGATGTTATATGAGGGTAAATCTATTGCACATTTTTGTTTAATTCTTTGGATACTGTAATACTAAGTAGCTTCAATAATTGTAGAGGAGTTCAATAGGTGTATAGCGTTAAAACGGAGGGTAAATTACCCCAAAATATAAATCTAGCCATATTAAAATTAAAATTTTGGAACTAGATTCAGATATCTTTTTTTTCAATAATAGATTGTATAATAATACTTATACTGTCAAAAGTTGATGATATAGCTTCCTTCACAAGTGCAGTGAAACTCGAATATATAACAAAATTATCGGAACAAACCCATTGTCCTCATTATTTAGTAAGAGCAACGGCTTAGCTGCACTATGAGCTCAGTACTTTGGCCATATCAAATACTGTGACTCTGAGTAAATGAATCCCATTTTATATATGTGAATGTTGTGTAGGCCCATGTTTGTTCAGTGAAATGTTTGATACTGGCTGGATGTCTTCATATGTTGCTTGAATTGGTAATCCTGACTACTGAGGTTGATATTCTTGGGACTACTTAGATCTGAAGTGTTTAAGAAAAATAAATTTGAAAAAAAAAATGAGGATTTACATTACATCCATTTTCGTTTTATCTGAGCTCCACTGAAACAGAAAATCCTGAACTGTAGTATATTGTAATTTTGTAAAAAGATGGTGAAATCAAACACACCGATATCAACATTACTCAGGAGCCTATACAAGGATTGTGACTATAGAAGGTAATAGATTGAACCTCAGATACAATGAAATTGTTGGGACCAGCCCAGGGTAGTCTTGATAATACCAGTGCCAGTACTATATGATGTAATTTTAGCAAAGAAGGACGGAGATTTTCATTTTGTCTCATTACATCCGCGCTTGCTGTATCCAAGCTCCACTGTATAATAAATAGTACATGATACATGTACATTCTTGGTCTCAAATTTGCATTGAAATGTGCTCAGTCAAGGTCCGAGCTTCGAAGTGAAAAAAAATCTACTGAATGGTGGATGCTAGGCAGTCAAACAATTAAACAGTTAAATTACATGCACACCAGTTTTTCATTGTGGCACCTTGGACTTAAAGGATACATTTTTAATGAAAACTGTTCAATTTATGCAGAGTTTGTGCTGAATAGTTTTATGCTACCGTATTGTATATATGATCGATTTGTAATTTGGGGGGGGGCATAAAGTAAAGGAAGCATTTATGTCATGCATCGCCAACTATTTGTTTAAAAAGGCCTACTGATTTCCTTATCTTTCTACCATGGTAACAAATGAGATAGATTAAGACTCATCAGATATGTTTTCTGGTCATTAAAAATATGATAAAGAAAAACCTGAGACTGAGAATACATTGGTAATGTGGGAAAAATGTGCAACAGATATGCCAGAACATGTAGTAAAGAAGTTTCTACACTAAGCAAACAGTTCATGAAAAACATATAACAACGCAGAAAACTAAAAGCACATCAGAAACTGATATATAGGTCTATTGTATATATCTCTAAAAGCAGGTAGTCAGCACGTCTATACATAAATGTTTAAAAAGAAAACTGGTACACTTTGGTAAAGGCTCGAAAATCATATATGGATATTTGTCATACCGTAAACAAAATGTAGAAAATTTTTTTTTAAAAACCATGAGTACAAGACAGCCTCCTTTGGAAATATCAGTTGGCCCTATTTTTTTTTTTTAAGGGGGTTTAAAATTAAGTACATCATGGTGCAGATATTTGACAAGTCGGATATATGACTTACAAGTGTCACATCGACTTTCATGGGATTTTATTGAAATCTCACAATTTTCTTCAAGTGTTTTCCACATCAAAAGGATTTCCAGCGTTGTTCGGACGAGGCATTTACCATCTCATTTCTCTGCTCCTTATTTCTGGGCCTCCACATTAGAGTTTCTATGCAGTCAGCCATGAAGAACTGGTTATCTCAGTCCTCTGATCTGAACCTCTTGGTGGAGTGTCTGTGCCTCCCAGTCTGACATCCAAGAGCAGTCTTGTTGCCTTTCGTTGCCCTCTCACAACATGGCCAAAACTTTCCGATACCTGTGTCTAGAACTGAGGAACAAATTAAAAGTATTTGGTCAATATTGTCATAAAGGACTAGCTCTCAGGTGACATAATTTATCATTTGTATTTGTGTGTGTGTGTGTGTGTGCGTACTTGTGTGTGTGTGTGTGTGTGTGCACACTTCAGAGTATAGCCAAAGCAGCATAGCATGTGAATATGAACTCTTGTCATATACAGTCGAACCTGCTCTAGCGACCACCTGTTCAAGACAACCATCTGTACAAACGACTACTTCTCATTTCCCCCCTTGATTTTTTGCTATATAATGTCACTATTCAAGACGACCACCCGTCCAACGCGACCGCGACCACCCTATTTTACTGACCAACAGCTACAAAAACCTGCCCAAGACGACCACTCGACTCTTTTTTCACCCGATATGTTGCCATAATCATGGACGCCTATCGCTGTGGACGAGTGATGAGCCTTCTTTGTCCCGGCCGCCAATACCCATTCTTTTCATCTATTGTTGTTAGTAACAGTTACACATTACCTGTCTTAGCCCCTCCCACAAGTTATACGCTTGCTGACCAGCACAGAGCAGTGGCAAGGTTAACGCTTACCCGTGTTGGTCATTGGTTAACAAATTTTCAGCTGCGGATGAGTGTGGCACACGACCATCTTAATCCATTCATCTGTCGTTATTAGCCCCTCCCATAATTCGCAATACATTGTAATTCTTGACCAACACGAGGTCGCTAACAACAGACTTGCCACAATGGTGTTGCTTGTTCGTTGAGTGGCGACGGCAAATTTCTTTGTTCTCTCCACGGCAATCTATCCCACTCATGTGATACATTTGTAACAACAACAAAAATACAAAGCCAAAGCAGCCCATCCCCTTCGAAAGGAAAAAACAACAACAACAAAATAAATATTTAAAAACATCCCACTTGGTAATGAAATGGTTGGTTGCTTTCTTACTTCGTACATGTATTCACCTGAGAGAGGGAGGGGAAAGTGGTTTTCTTTTTCACTTCATATTCATCTGACCTGTCCAAGACGACCACCTGTCCAAGACGACCACTTTTCTCTCGATAATGAGTGGTCGTCTTGGACAGGTTTGACTGTATAAGAGATGCTGTTTTCAACAGAAAAAATTTTGAAAACGAAGCATAAATAACACGACCCAGTAAAGAGTTGGCGACAATCAAAATGTTCTTTTAAAAGCTGAATATGTGGCTTTCTGTGCAGGTGGGCCATCACAAAACAATACAAAAAGTATAACATTATCAATTCCATTGAGAGCATAGAAAGAGTAGAAAAATCACAAATTTTCTAAGAACTGCGGATGCTAAATAAATTTCTGAGTTTGTAACACAACCCTACACAAAGGGACTGCCAACTGAGGGGATCTCTTTCATTCCGATTAGGCCAAAATTTCAACTACAGCCAAACCTGCCCACAGCAGTCACACATGATCACAGACAAAAGTGGAATAGGCCGGTGGCCGCTATGAAGAGGGTCTGGGTCAGGGTAACATATTATGTACATACATGTTCTATATTTATGAAGCTAAATTTTCATAAGCTACATGTAAACAGCAATCAACTACACAGATAATGCATAGGTGTAGCATAGAAGCTTATACCCGGTACGGTCAATTAGAAGCTTAGTGGGCATTGTGAGGTTGTGTTTGGAGTTTAAACAAAACATTTTTTGCTGCATTCTGCTCAGAAGTGACTGCTATGAGCAGGTTGAGAAGCTGTTTTGCCTCGGAAAATTGCTGGCTGCGGCCATAAAGGGCAGGACCCATTCAGGGGAATTTGAATATTTAAGAAAAACAAAGCAGTGTCACAGAATAGTGGCCATTAGTACAGGTGGCCACTAATAAGAGGAGACTGCTAAGGCAGGTTCTCAAGTGTCATGTAGTTTTAAGACCAGAATCAATCATAAATCAAATCATCATCCATCAACAAAGATGTTAGACATACCAACAGGAACTGGAGAGGATTTGTGATAGTAGCATGTAGACATCTCCATCTCATCAACTGAGCTGAAGGATTCATGGCATTTGCTACACTCAAGAGATCGACTTTTTATCTTGAAACGGCCAAGCTCCTTAATGTCAACTTTTTCGCCTGTTGCACTCAGTATCTTGAGCTTCAGAGACAGCTGTTTGTTTTCTCTCTCAAGGTCTTTTCTCTCCTCACAGAGCATGTCGTTCACAGCTTCAATCTATGGAGGTAAGTAGGAAAAAATTGAAAACCTTTTGTCAGTAAAATAAAATTTACTGGGTATATGATGAGAATAAATGCAGCCATTGCCAATGGGGAGAGAATATAATAGAGGAATAGGCCTATATGAATATGATTAACTTGCACTTTGTATTATGCTGGAATTGACATTATACTACATGTACATGAATAAATAAAATAAATACAAACTTTATTCATCCCCATGGTGAAATTTAGGTTACAATAACAATCAGAGATACATCTTTTCTTATTATTATATAATATGTATAAGAATAACAGAACAATGATGCCCGTACATAATATCGTAACATTCACATTCATTTTAAACAATTTCATTATGCCACTGCTGGTCTTGTTCATGGACATACTGCAGTGGTCACCTACTCCGAAGCTGCTATTTCTTCACTAACCACTTAACCACTGCCCCCCCCCCCCCCCTCCCCTATAGAAATACACAATATATATAGGTCTACTGATAGTAGGCTATCAATAATGAATCAATTTATTATGACTGATAGCACATTTACTAAGTTTCCTTACACATTAGAAGTAAATTCTTTTACACAGGCTTTGACATTTTTAAGAGAGGGTGGACAAATTTAGCTTTTATTTCACTGAAGCGTAGAATATAGAAGCATAACCAAATTTATAATTACACAACACATAGGCTACATTAGAATAGAAGTGACTTTTTAAAATTGCAAGTCAAGACCAACAAATATGGTTGTCTAGAGATTATTGTATCCATCTATCTTCTGTGACAGCGTTCAAAATAAGTCTTCAGATCCTTTCTTTCCATAGTGTATGGCTTTCCTCATAATGGTTTTAATATTTTAAAAAAAGACCTAGGGCCTACGTATTACACTGCCAGAACGCTCTCTTCATACCATTAAACCATGCAAATTAAAGATGACAATACCTTTCTCAGCTTATCCATCAATTTCCTTTCTCTTTCAGATGGACCCTCATTTTCAAAGGCTGCAGATTCACACACGGCTTTCATGTGATAGCAGGTCTGCAGAAAGGTGTCAGCTTTAAGTCGCGCCTCTTGAAAAACTTGATGCATATTTGCTGTCTGCATTGAAAGATCAGCAACCACATTGCTGAGATTTTCATTTGTGGTCCTGTGAAACCCCAGGAAATTTGAAAAGTTGTTTCCACCTGTCTGCTGCTGGTACAATAGATCAGTAACTTTTTGTTTTTCCAGTTGCAGGTCGTTCTCAATTTTTTTCACTTGAAACTGCAGATGAGCAACCGTTTGTTCCTTGTCGAGGTTATTTCTCCTCTGTGATTCTAAGGCTTGTGTCAGGTCTTTGTTTTCCTTTTCAAGTTTTGCTTTTCCAGCTTTGTAGATCTGGCATTGTTCATTTTCTGCTTGGAGCCTCTCATTTTCTGTTTTGAAAAAGCTAATATCTGAATTTTGCTGTTGATAAATCTTATACAGGCTTTCAAATTCAAATTTGCTGATTTTAACATAAGCTGGGTTTGTTGATCTATTTGGGTGGAGGTCCACATCACAGTTTTCTGGGAAATTGGAGAGGTCAACTGCAGGTCTGCTGTCGGACATCTCCATCCACAGAGCGTGACAAAGCAACTGCAGAAATACATAGAACAGGTCCACAGTGATTATGCTGTACATTACAATTTTCAATCGAGCACATCAACACCTGTGGTGTAGTGTAATGGTTAGGCTCTTTGCTGATCACATAGAAGACCCAAGTTTGAAGGTTACAGCGTTTTTCTGCTCGGACTCATCCTTCTCAGCCCAGCTTGACCCTAACAGGCATGGTCGAAGTAGATTGTCTCTTATTTGACCTTACAGTATTGCAAGGGATGAAAAACAAGAAACCAAATCAATACCAATCTAACACTTTCTGGCAGCTTCATACAAATTATAGGCTACTGTTGGGCAAAAGAAGGTAGGCCTACACTTTAACTAAAATTTCAATCAAGTCAAATCTAATTTTCCTTGGCATTAATTTCCAAAACAGCTTGACGCAAACTTCTTAATTGCCCCTTTCAAAATAATTATATTCTCTTCTAGCACATTTTTTTCAATGTGATTAAAAATACAGTAGCAAAATTAGCGTCTTTTTTAATCAGCTTTAAAATGCAGTATCATGTAAGAAAAAAGAAAATCTCTTATAAACAATTCAAACTTGGTCCAGTACAAACTTGTATTCTAATTGAGAGTTTGCTAACATGCCGAGACCGTAATCATGTCATAACCTGATTTCATAAGGTCAGCAGAAAGTTAAAAAAAAAAGTATATGCACTGACTGACTGAGGCCACTCTTGAACTAGATTGGAATTAGTCTCCCTTTCCTTATCGATGTTGGTCACCTTTTTTGGAGGGTTACCAGTTTTACGGCCCCTGCAACACTGTAAGGCCTATTTAAGAGACAGGTTACTTCGACCCTGCCTGTCAGTGTCAGGGCCAACACGGGCTGAGGGGGAGTGGATTTAAAATACATGATGATTTTTCTTCTGGTACTAAAAGTCCGACTATAGCCATGCTCTATTGTACTCAGTTTTGTAATGAAGATTTTTCTGCAGAAATACACACTCTAATGGACATCTTTAGTCCTCATACCTTCATCTTTGACGTAGTGTGTGCTCTCTAAATAAGAAATGACTCTTATGAGGAAACTTGACTCGGAGCTACAATATCTGATACCTATGCACAGTTTCTCTTTTGAGTATATTTCTATCCTTATGATTGGTTGGCCTGGATCTAGAATATATGTAGGCCTTTTTTTAAACCAAAGTAAGCCTATTTGTTTGGACACAATTAATCATTGTTTATGTAGTAGCCCCACTTGTAGTACACTTGTACAGTTAGTTAACGGACTGTGTGTAGTGTAGGGTAGGGATCTAAATCTAGATCTAGGTTGTAGTCGTATTTTTGTTTTGTTTGGGTTTAGTGTAGGCCTTTGTTTTGTTGTTATTTTCCGCCTCGTTTGTTTTTGGGTTGTGTTTTCACTCCGCCGTCAAAGTCTATACTAGGCCTATCCTTTCTTAAAAAAATTTATGCCTCAGGGAAACAATTACATGTATTTCGTTTTCCGGCTTCTTTTTTGCGCATCGCTACAGATGTGGATCGTAGCTATCAGATTACCACTTTATTTTTCTAGGCAGGGTAATGCATCATTCCAGTGCACGGCACAATAATCGGACAATTATTGGGCTAAACCATCGAGAAATTTAATTTTTTACAAGTTTAGTCCCTTTAAACAAGGGAGAAAAACAACAAACACTCCCTTGACCAAATTTAAAATCTTTTAATTGTGCTTTCATCAAGGGTTTTTTGCTATCGTATTTTTTAAAACAGACTTTGGGACACATTGATGATGATAGGCCTATGGCCTGGTGAAAAGTACAAGGAAGCCCACGCTAAACAGATAATAATAATAATAGTAAAAAAAAAAGTCATTCGTGAACAGTTGAGGATGAAAGAAAGGTAAACAGAAAGAATCAAAGATAGTAACTAAGAGGTGAAGAAAAAGTGACACCCGTACGAAGACGGGTTCTCTACACTTGCACTATACATATAAAGGATGGAATCAGAAGGCAACATTCCCTTGTAGGGGAATCACCTTCCAGGAAATGAATGGATTTTCCCGGAAGGCCTTCCGCCGCCCGGGCAAGTTGTCAACTATCGGAAGATATCAAAGTAAAACGTTAAATCAGTAACTGTGATAGTGAAAGACCTACTTTTGATTGTTTGTCACTCCGAGCTGTCCGACGAGAATGCGCACAAGATAAACACAGTCGATTATCTTCCTGTTCAGCGTATGTCAGTCAAGCTTCTTCGGTAGCCACTTTCCCTTACAAGAGAACCACAACAGCCAGACTGCCAGCAAACTGCTTGTACACTACTGTTTACACTCGTGATCTCAAATAATACTCTCTCGCGATTGGTCGTTATCTTTGGGCTTTCGTGCCATTGGTTGCGTACGTTTTATGACGTCAGCTTGAATAAATCTGAGCTAGTCGTTGAATGATAGAGTGGTCGCTCTTGCTTGGGTTGTATAGTCACGTGTGTGTGTGTGTGTGTGTGTGTATAAATTTGATGAATGAAAAGCGTGGCGCGGCGCGGTGCTCCGGTTGTCCTCATCCACCATGGAATCGATTTTCTCCTTTAAGCAGCCTGGAGGGCGAAAGAATCACAGAGTAATCGTTGTTTTGTTTTGTTTGTGTTCTGAATTGAAAAAAGAAAGTTACGTAGTCTCTGGTATCTTATATCTCTACATGTATTAGCCTATGTCACTCTCTCACATTATGCAAAGCAAAATGGTTTCTGCTTTGATTTGTGTGTGTGTGTGTGTGTGTGTGTGTGTGTGTGTGTGTGTGTGTGTGTGATTGTGTTGTTGCTGTTGTTGTTGTTTGTTTTGTTTTTGTTTTACTTGAGGGTGGCTTTATCATCGCAACAGTTTTGTTTAGGTTTTTATTTCATTACTTCTAACAGTAGGCTACATTGTACTATATTTTTTTCCTCTTTACTTTTCACAATGCGTTTCACTTAGGTCTGGCTCTCAATGACAAATATATCTCAATCTTGATGTAGCCTAATAAATAATACGCTATGATGCACATCAATAAGAATACATGTAGGCTAAAATGTGCATAAATTACAAGACTTCTGCAATCATACAGGGTTTTTTTATTGATCGATTTTAAACTGGAATAACTCTAAGACGGTAAGAGTACTAAGAGATACATGTAGAAACATTCTGTTTTCAACTGATTAATCCTCATCCATTTGAGTTTTCTTTTTCTGGTACCAAAATTATCGATTTCATTAATACATTGCCCGACAGCGCCAGTTACGCGAAGATGTCCCTATTTTTAGCCCGCAAAACTGACGCTAATCTCGCATTCCCCAAGGGCGTCTTGTGCGTTTACTTAGCATATCGTCCGCCTGCAGGTGGTCGGAAAAAAATCCAACTGAGCACATTTTACCTCTTACACATGGTCACCACACCAAGAAATGTGCAATTCGACATCAAACTTTCACGATGTTGACGACAAAATACTTGAGCTACATGACGTAAGACTCTCTTAGCCATCCACCCCACTTTGATAAAAAATAAAAAAAATGGTAACTTCTACAAACATACAAACACAGGCATCGGTAGTAAATAGCCTAGGCTACATGCAGCCCTTATATATTTTACTAAATTAAGTCTCACTTCTACATTAGGCTAATAGTAATAGTAGCCTACAGTCTTACCACCCGTCGCGCCATCTGACGCTTAGGGCAGCAACAAAGGATCTCCAGCTCTGTCTCACTTGGGCCATCCTTGCCACTGTTCCCCAGGAGTGGTTCCTGGATTTCGTTTCCGCTTCCACTGTGCGTGGCCATGTTGTTTTCGGTCTGTCCCTTATGCGGCGTCCCTCGGGTGTCCAGTGGAGGGCAGTTCTGACAATCGAGTCAGGCTCCCTTCTCAGGACATGCACAATCTATCTCAATCTTCTAAATTTTTCTAGTTAGGATGCTGGTCATGTTCTCTTGATTACACCTCCGTAGGAGCTCTTCGTTAGTAATCTTGTCTGGCCAAAAGATGCGGAGGATCTGGCGTAAACTTTTTGTGTGAAAGGAAGACAACTTGGCAAGATCATTATCACTAATATCAGTCATTCTCCAGCATTCAGATCCATATAGGAGTGTAGATAGTACACAACTATATACAGCTTCAGTTTGGTCTGTATGCTGTACTGCCATGATTTCCAGATGTCGGCCATGCTCTGTGTACAGATCTTGCCTTGCCGAGTCTGTTCATGAAGTCCTATTTTGTGCCGCCATCTGTTTTGATTATGCTGCCTAGGTAAGTAAATTTCTCTGTCGTAGGCAGGTCTATGTTGTTCACACTGATTGGCGTTGGTGAGTCTACATCGAGTGTCATCACTTCTGGCTTATTCTCAGTCCTATCTGCCTTCCATATTTTGTGGAGCCGAGACGTTTTTTCCTGCATGTGCTTGTTGGTGTGGGAGAGTAGTGTAAGGTCGTCAGCAAAATCAAGGTCCTCGAGAGTGGAGGAGAGGGTCCATCTGATGCCTCTTAACGTACCCTCTGTTGACTTTCTCATGACCCAGACTACGGCAAGGTTAAACAGAATTGCTGACATGTTGCATCCTTCTTGTCTGACTCCTGTCTTGACTTCAAATGTGGCAGAGCTGTTACCAACGTCACACCTAAAGTTCTGATAGGAGCTCTTGATGACCTCAACCAACTTTCATAGGATTCCATAATATTGTGTTCTCGAGACCTGTCCTGTGCTGCTGTGCGATACTTTGGTTTGGCTTGATTACCAGTTTACATCCCCTGCAATACTGTATGATCATTTTAAAAAGACGGGCTACTTCGACTCTGTCTGTAAGGGCCAACCCGGACTAAGAGGGAAGAAATTCTAGCAGAAAAAGAAAACGCAGATCTTCCGCATTGCACCAAAGCACCTGTGTGTGACACTTAATGTTTCACCCAGCTCTATGGCAGTATGAGAAAAGTAGAGCTTTATTGTGGTTTATGGATACTTCGGTCACGGTATAGGAGGCCCTGGGCGGATTAGTCTGAAGAATGGACCACCAGTCGCACAAATGAGGTCACGGAGTTGTGTTAGTTTTCGCAACAAGTGGGGCGAAAGCCGTCCAACGGAAACGAGGCGAAAGAGAGTAAGCTGGGCTGCGCTAAGCAACGTCGATGGCAAGTTGTGACGGTTTTTGCAACTCTCTTTGAACATTAATAACAACCCGGGCTGTGTGTCTACATGTATGAGTATGTTGTGTGTGAGGAAGAGATTGGGGGGGGGGGGGGGGGGAGGTTCCACCATTGCAGAGAGACAGGCAGGGCTTATGCCAAGATGTACGGTAGCCTACTCAATTTTGATCTGTAGGGCGCCTACGTAACTAGTGGTAGTCCTTGCCCTTGTCTTTTCTCGGCTCAACACTGCAAGGCAACGCGTCAAAAAAATCATGTAGGCCTACACGACTAGTTTCGGTACATTAATTCTATCAGCATGCTATCGAGTACAGTCGGAGTGGGCCTGTAGCCGGTTCGAATCGTAAGATTACAAGGGACAAAGGTGTGCACAAGGAGGACCTTAATTACATGTACATATTATCAACTGAACAAGCCAATAGAAAGACTAATTAGGCCTACACACTGTAGACCACTTGACCAACACCGACAGATGGACTGCAACGCTATCCAGGTGCATCACGACTGAGCAGATAACGATGGACATGTTATAGGCTATCAGTATTGGTAGCCTACATGTAATAGCCTATACTACCGGTACCTTTTCTTATGGCATTCGTCATCATGCCCTGTGACAGTAGAGGGGCGCTTTGTCAAAAGCGCTTTTACTTTTACAAAAGAAGTCAAAGAAAGCACTACAGTAGTCTAAACCTAAGATCCCACCGCTTTTGGTCCCAGTTCGCTTAAAGTCTCACAGTTTTAAGAAAAGAGAATTTTTGTATGTTAAAAGTCACCTCTAAGGTTCCGCTTTGAAAGGACTAGACTGCCTAAGGTCCCGCATTTCAGGAAATATGCTACTTAGAAGAGACCCGGGTGCACGCGTATCACTGTTTACATTAGTGACCTTGACGTAATTAGTCATCCGCTCACGTCGTGAGTATTAAAAATCTCTGTTGTTAAGCTTGATTTTTTTTTTTTTTTTTTTTTTTGGGGGGGGGGGGGGGGAGGGGGTAGAGGGTAGACCACAAAGTCTGCTCTAACGAGGTCACGCCAAGTGTTTGGTTTGGTTACCAATTTTACGTCCCCTGCAACACTGTAAAGTCATCTAAGAGACGGGCTAGTTCGACACAGCCTGTCAGGTCCAACCCGGGCAGTGAAGGGAAAAAAGCAGCAGTAAAAACCCAGATCGTCCGCGACCGAGACCGAACTCGGGTCCTCCGCATTACAGGCGAAGAGCCTAATCATTAGGGCCTACACCACGGCGCCGTTGCGCCAAGATGTGAAATAGTTCACTTCGAGTTCTTTTGCAAATCTTCCCTGATTATTCGACAAGGGCCCCGTCCACCTACGGTCCCGCGATTTCATTGCTCCCAAGAACCGGGACCTTAGGCATAAACTAATGTGTTATACACAATTCGTCATGTAGGCAGCCTATTTAACAAATTAACAGAATATGCGAGGGCGTAACCATTACGATTTCAATTAGCTTAGAGCCTACTTGTGTGGCCTACAGGATTAAGTACAAATTGTGTTCTTCCAGTGAAATTGAGAAGATATGAGACAAAGAATTACATACTAATAAATATCATGTTCCAATAAAATACTTCTTATATTCACAAAGTATACTCGGCGCAGTTACCGTAAGCAGGGGAAGTAAAACTTAGCCGGGAAGTCTACATGAAAAAAAAAACCCCAGTGTCGGTTATACATGTAATATGATGAAAATATAAAATAAAGACATAAGATACGGGCCAAGATAGAATAGTAGCATAATGATGATAGTGATAGCCTACATTATCGCGGAATCATGCTATTTATTGTCATACTAATTTTCAATAATATTTGCAGTGCAGGTCTGCATTTTTCTCAAGGTCAGTATTGAGCGGGCGTACTTAGTTTTGTTTTTTTTGGTTTGGTTACCAGTTTTACATCCCCTGCAACACTGTAAGGTCATTTAAGAGACGGGGGCGTAATTATTCACAAAGTGAACAAAAAAGGCAAAAGTGCACAATGTGGTCATGGCGTGAAAGATAGGACTATGGGTCTATTAGAGCCGATTATTGCTATATAATAATGTAGTCAACAAATTGGTGGGCCTACTACTACTAGTACTAGTGCAAAGACTTGGGATGAATTGATGTTCTCACTGAATGAAATAACAAGTATGATTGAGTCCAACACCTCCTTTTTCTGTCAACTCGAAACGGTCGAAATGAACTGTCTATGACACCGGCGAGAGGGAGATTTATATAACTTCGATATTTGCCAAAATTAGATGGTTAGGTCATCAATAGACCTATCCCGTAAGCCCGTATATTATGTGGATGCTATCAATATGTTGGCCTATATTTTAAACTAACAAAGCTGTTGCCTGTTTCTGATTTATTTTAATCTCTTTATTTTAAGCTCACAAGCTGTTGTTCCTTGTTTATTTTATGCTGCAGCGACGTATCAATAATGTGTAATGCTTTATGGACACTTTGCGAGGAAGCAGGCCTACAAGCAAGACATTTAATTCTGTGGTGCATCTTGCACATGGTGTAGACTATACTACTATACTAGCTGTGGAATTTTTTAAAGACAAGAGAATTAAAGAAAAGGAAGCGATGTGAATCAAGAGGTCATAACAATTATCGTCATGGTGCTTCCAAAATGGAATAGTCTGATTAGGGCCTATATGGAATAAACCCATTATTAATTCCCTACATCTTGGTGCATAGTTTGGTACAACATCCGTTTAAACGGGCCCTTTTCCTAAAGCATTTTCATAGTGGCTAAAATTGTAACATAGAGTTAAGCCAAGTCGGTTTTCTTCGATTATTTCATAAGTGCAGAAAATGAGTTAGGCGATAGTGGAAGCACAATGATGATAATAAGTTCCTTACGACATGGTGATACTGGTTGGTTGGTTGATTGGTTTTGGTGTAACGCCCCATGCAACACTTTAAGGCCATTTACGAGGCGGGACCTCCGAATTTTACGTCCATCTCCTTTAGGACGGGGGTCGGAGCCATGAAAACACGGGGAAAATCGCGGTGAACCTACCCGAATTCGAACCCGGGACCTCCTCATCTGTAGGCGGGCGCACTACCATTCAGCTATCGGCGCCCTCAAGCTGATTATTCTTTATTCTGATTGATTGTAATTCATCATCTGAGGCGTCGTATTCACTTTCATCTCCTTGAGACCGGTAGGCAACCTGCAGCAACGGGTCAACAAGATCTTGAGTCACGTTGCAGCGCAAAGCTGCCCTAACAACTAACATACACGCGTCGTTCCGCTGATCACGGCAGATACCTTGACCCGAAGTGCTGTTTTATGACTTCACAGTTCCAAGTTTGTTGCTGACTTTCGTGTAACTTTTACGCGCAGTTGGAGATGAGTAATTTCCAGTTGTCCGAGAAAAATGTTGGTCGTGGAATTGACATGCACACGAGTTTGGTTTTCAACGAATTGTATCTGATGTAATTACCGTACATGTGTTGTTATTGTTTTCGGAAAAAGAAGGTTATAAAATAGAATTCAATTTTTGTTTTCAGAAAAGACATTAAGTATGTGTAGGTAGCAATAGTTCGTTGTGTATATTATATCGGTGTGTGTAGCTTAGAGGAAAGAGTAGGATACCCGTGCTGAATTGTAAAGGTTCCGGGTTCAACCCATTCTTACACACAAATCTATTTCGGTCTCATCACTTTCCTTCCATTTTGTCAGTCGTAGAAAAGGATACATAACATAATTGGACCAATACAAGTAGGCCTACCGATTCCAGCATCAAATGAAATCCTGAAATTTGAAAAGGGTGTAAAGGCAACAGTATTCACGTGAAAGCATTATCTTATTCAGACCAATGAAAATCGAGACCAGTAAAAATTTCGAGCACACATTTTTACTGATGCTGCGAGCGATGTATTGTTTTGTTTTTCTTTTATTATATTATAGATGCTGATTAGCCTCCTCTGTGCTAGGCAGGGACGGAAGGGTTGGTATGGTGTAAGCAAAATTTATCTATAAGTATAAAAAATACATGTAGTGGGCGTGTCCATTCACAGAGAGAGAGAGAGAGAGAGAGAGAGAGAGAGAGAGAAAGAGAGAGGGGGGGGGGGGGGGGTT
>JAUKPP010047619.1:0-11816 GCA_032273245.1 Phyllaplysia taylori | reverse complement strand
TTTTAACCCCCCCCCCCCCCCCCCCTACACACACACACACACACACACAAACAACATCTGACATCTTAATACTATCCCAGTTTTCCTTTCACTTACCAGAGTCAATAATGTGATCTAATCCACCAGCCGACCGCAACTCTTCTTTGAACCACTCTCCAGCTCTTCGGGACGTGAGACTGAGGAGTGACTCCATAGCCAAGTTGCCAGTCTGACAGAAAAAAAATCAGCTCTTTTACTCAAAGACGTAATGATTGTGATTAATAACCTTAGTGTACCAAACTGCTCCTATTGTGTAGGCAGGCCCTAAAGTCCTAAATTTATTTCATTAACAATATAATATAACACATTGGAATTTGCTTTTCTCTTCTTTTGCGTGTTACTTTTTTCCACATGAAATAAATATAGTATGCTACTTTGTGTTACTGTCACTAGCAGTCATCACTTTTTCACCTCAACACAAGCAAAGAAAGACAAGTGCACAAAAAATGCAGGTAAATCTGGTAATATTAATAATACTCTGTGCTTCTGCCAGTATTCTTGAGTGATCTCCCCTGCTTTTATAGCAAACCAGCAGTGACATCAATCGATACACAGCAACAGTTTCCAACAATACCAGAATTTAGCAGCAGTATAGTACACTAAAGGTCATGATACGAAGTGGACTAAAGTATCAGAGCCAATCTTTTAAAAACATAATGGACACTCATAACACAGTAAGGCTACTTTAACCTGGCTGCAGGAGGCAACTGAAATCAAAGAGAAACACTGCATCACAGCAGATGGTTTGGTTTGGGTTGGTTTAGTTACCAGTTTTACATCCCCTCCAACACTATACGGTCATTTAATAGACGGGCTACTTGAACGCTGCCTGCCAGGACCAAACTGGACCGAGAGGAAAAAAATCCTAGCAGAAAAACCCAGATCATCCGACCGTGGGATTAAACTCGGGTCTTCCGCATGACAGGCGAAGAGCCTAACCATTACATCACTGTGCCAGTGAAAAGGCAGAGATACTCAATCAAAGGATTTCATATGCTTGGTGAACAGCATGATGATTACACGACAGACCTCAGCATAAAAGATACAATTTCTGGCTTGGTAAATTGAATAAGGAAAGTAGCTGACTGCAGCTATGAAGCAAACTTATAATTCCAAAAAAATCTATTGCAAGTTCATTTCCAGTTTGGCTAATCTTTAAAGGTGCTGAAATCAGTAAATCTTTTTGCTTTTAATATCCAGTAAATAAAAAATAGCCTCACAACGCAAAAGAAACATTACAGGGATGCCCTCAAGGTATTAACAAATTGAACTTTTTTCTCAAGGTTTACTTACTTTACCAAAACATATACATTTGATGTAAAAGGGGAGTTAGAAAAAACTCAATAGCCGAAGCTGAACCAGGAAAAACTGAAAAAGCCTGATTTCCGGTTTTAACACGAGACTGACATTAAGAGATACAATCCTACATTCCTGACATCCCTTGTGCTTACCGACACAAATCCAAGGTCAATCTCCCTTGCGTTCGTCTCCTGCTGGAGCTGAGCCAACAGCTCCTGAACACGTTGCTTTGTCTTTTCCAGTTCCCTCAGACTTGACGCATCTGCTGAAGATTTGTCTGCAGCGTCCACTTCATTCAACTTCAACATCAGGTTCAAGCTTTCTTGGTCCAGGTCCATATTGAGGCGATCTCGACTTAACATGAACATCATGGCAGAGGTACTCAAGGCTAAACTCTGCAAATAAAAATCAAATTATTCAACACACAGAAGAAGAAAAATCAAGATAGAAATTAATATCAACATAAAATGAGATTCTTATCTAGGATCATCGGGGAAAAAAGAAAGTCCAGATAAATTTGTAGAACAAGCACAAGATTACTAAAATTGTTTCCCCTCCTCTCCATTTTAATTTTCATTCCTTTCTCACTGCTTTGACCAGACATTTCAAAGCCTATGGTCTATTGACACCATTTGCCAGTTTCTTGTGAAGACAGTGAAGCGCTGTTGGTCCTTTGAATACATGACTAGGAAAACAAGCTACACTTATATATTATACCTGTCCACAGAGTACTAACCACAAGAGACAAAAAACACTGTTTGCTCTTAAACGGCTATGTAACTTGGCTTTTGTGAAAATCAACAGCAAACTGACTACTTTTCCACTATTTTGAGGGGGGAACAACAGAGTAAAAAGTAAAATTGCCAAACTAGATACAACTCAGTAGAAGTACTGAGCACAAAACAAAGCCACTTACTGGATCAGAACAGGCATCATGAAGCAAACTGAAAATTTTGGTAACGGTTCCATGAGCTCTGATATGCATACGAAACGCAGGCATAATACACTTGCCAGCAAGCTTTAGGCAACTGAAAGAAAAAGAAAAGGGAAAAAGAATGTTCCTTAAATATAAATTTGTTACTTTACAAATCATGCGAATATCATCTGTCCACATTAGCTATATTCATCAAGTCACTATGAACACACATGTCAGCAAATTCAAAACATGAATCCTTTGTACAAACCATAATTCATAATTAATCACTTCAGAAGCAATTAAGTAATCAGAGAGCTTATGCCCTTTCCTTATAAGCTATTGCCATTGCCCATATCATCCACAATGGGGTTCTCGTGGTCTAGAGGTTATATAGTGTTGGCCTCTAATGCTAATTGTCGCGGGGCAGAGCAATCATTCTCCTCCCAAAATGTTTTTGTCAGACAGCGCATTAACTGTTGTTTTATAAAAAACAAAAAAAGATACGTTTCAAGTCAAAATCTAGAATGGCAATAAGTGCACCAATAAACATACAGATCTGACCTGTTTTTACCAAATATAGGCATGGGTCTACAAAAGTAAATGGCAATAATGACAAGCAATATCAGTTTTTCAATATTTTTCTTTATGAAATTTAACATAATATTATTCTGATGAATTCAGCTGCAAGGGCAGATGTAAAATGATACTGACAGTATGAGAAAGGAATATAAGAGATCTTTGCCAACATTATGTTTCACCTACCTAAGGCAACGAATAGAGGTGGACTTTTTATCCTGCAGACTGTCCAGGAGGTAATCAACATCATCCATAAAGTCCTGTGTCTCCCCAAGCTCCTGTACCTCATGAGTCTGCTTCACATTGTGCACCACTGTGTACAGCTGGAGAGTAGAAGACAAAGCATAACAAGATTATGATAAAAAAAAAATTAAAAAGCAGAATTTGGATGTAGGAACACCTTTCATGTGTTTGTACATTCAGCCATACAAGTTAAAGAACAAAACATATTAAATAGTCCAGTCCCTTACTCGTTATTCACATACTTTCGGGAACACCTTTTAAAATCCCGCCAAATGAAATCTTTGGAAGGAGATGTATGCGACACAGATATGAGATTGTTTACCGCAGAACAAACAGAGGATAACCGCCGAAAAGAGGATGAAGTGGGTTTCCCACTAAGAGCAGAAAAATGGCAACTATTGTATGTGGAAGAGTAAAGATTCTTTTTATGTTTTACTGAATGCATTCTTTTACTGAATTGAAATCCCATAATGTAACTATAATTTATATTTATTCACTATATATATAAAGTAGCCAAAAACCTTACTTCTTTATGTGTCTTGCTGACTCGAAGTGAGGTGTATGCTTCATCATACTTGGTCTCTGGCCAGTGCACTTCTCTTTTCAACTGAGACCTATTGGCATCCTTGACAAGAACAATATCATCAGCTTTGGAACTTCTTTTGCTGCCTTTGGGAATCGGTTCCTGTGATGAGAAGAAGAAGAGTGCAACATTTTAGAATTTAGAACAACGCTTTTAAAATTACTGATCGTAAGTCCAAAGCAGATTAATTTATATATGTCTTTCCCACAGTAGGGCCACAAAGTTTCAATGAGTTGCCATGAACTATAGAGACATGGCCAAAAATAAGCAAAGATCATGACATACAGATCAGATAGCATCAGCTATTCATACCACTTAGCCTGCGTGGCAAACTTTGTGAATTATTTCACCGAAGTTACTGCACCAGGGCAACATTAAAAGGATGTGACATACTCATGGCTCTGTCTCGGAGTCAATGGCTGCAACCATCATGTCCAAATGTTGTATCGATAGTGGCAGTAAATTGTTCAGTGACTGAATTGCACTTAGCAGTCACCTGGTCCGGAGAGGTGTTGAGACTGCATTGCACTGTTGCAGTAACAAGGGGCCAATTTTAAGGCTCTCCACTCCCGGGGTACAAAGCTAGACTGCCATACTCTGTAGGCCTTTAAAACTGCTTGAAGGGTGAAAAACCCATACAAGTCCCCGATCAACAACAACAATTCATACCACTGCATGACATTGACATTCCCTTCCCTAACAAATTATCCTAGCTCATTTTGCAAGTGCACTGTATGTACATGAGAAAAGTACAATGTATCAATGTTCAGTGTCAAAATGGAAGTCTCACATACATGTATTAGTAAATAATATTGTTGGTTACTAGTTTTACTCCTCTTGCAGCACTGTGAGGTCATTTAAGAGACAGGCTACTTCGACCATGCCTGTCAGCGCCAACCCAGGCTGAGAGGGAAAAATCCCAAGGGCTGTGGTCTGTGTTTTTTGCCATTTTTTGGGCTGAAATTTGCCACAATTTGCAGCAAAATGCCACAATTTGCGGGAAATTTGGCGGCAAATCTTCACAATCAGCATATAAAATTCCCCCCCTCCCCCCTTCCAAGAAAAAATACTACCTTGGTAGCACACACAAAAAACAAAAAAAAAGCACAGAAAGGAAAAGTAAAAAACAATTTTTTGTACAAGTTTCATGCATAGGCCACCAGAAAACTTGACATTTATGAAGTTTATAGAAAAGAAAACAAAATTAGAATGGTAAATTCTTAAAACCCTGTATTAATATCGTTCACCATATTATTATATCAACATAATTTAAGCGTAAGAGGGACTGATATTTCGGGTGTGCCCAAAAATTAAGAGAACTAAAGTAATGGCATTATTACATGCACATAAATTCAGTGGCACAATTAGTGCACATATAAATTTGGATCGAAATACCGTATACCCGCACTAAGAACTCGGAGGTGACACGACAACTGAAAGAGTTGTCAATGAACGGACACCCAATGGTACACATCGCGGTCGAAATCAATGCCAAACTGGCTCTATAAAATTTAATAGAATAGGAAATGATATGCAACAGGACTAGAGAAAGCCCGCATTTCCTTTGTCCACTCCTATAAAAGCATTTTTTTTTTTTTTAAAAGAATGTAGGTCAAATAAAACTGAAAAATCAATTGTTGTCAGCGATCATGCCCTGCCCTGCCGCACTTACCCGTCAGAGGTACACTCTCTTTCTTTCTCTCATTCACTCTGTATTTTCTCAGAAATGACGTCACGCAACGAGATCGTTGTTGCTGGGTTGGGCTCTTTTACATACAGTATACCAGTATACAGTATAGATGTACACGCTTGAGTTTAAAGAGTCTGCCTCACCCTCACACTCACATTCACAAAGACTGTGACACCCCTTCCCTTGCCACTATCATCATCTTTAAACAATCACAGTGCACAGACTCACCGAACTGTCACCGCACCGGATTTTGAGCTTATTATTATTGTACACTACAAAATGTACTTGCTCCAATCGCACGTCGTCTGCTAGCTTCCCAGAATCTGAGTGTCTTTTGTAGGCCTATTATTTTTATTTAATTTCGCAAGTTGGGATGAAAGCAACTTTGTTTTTTAAAATGGTTGACAGCTCTGTGCCTCACCCACCTTCTCTCTCTCCATTTATCTGCCCCATACTGACCACCACGGACTAGCCAGTTTCATTCGTTCCCAGCTAAGTGCAACCTTTCTTTTCCCATGGTGCCCCCCCCCCCCCCATTAAACTGTCTTTCCATCCCTATGCCTTGTTGAATACCACTTGACTGTCACTCTCATCGTACCACACTTGTTCTCGTTCTGTCTCTTTCTCTCATCCCCCCCTCATCTAGCCTCTAGGGTCATGATATCAGCGCGGGGACGGGCAGCAATTACTCGCGTAGCCTACTAGATCTTATAGATCTATGTATGTAGTATTAGTAGACTAAAAATGTAATTTAATTCATACTTTTGATGGGTCTAAAAAGTATAAGCGACGAGTTGAAAACCGGAGATTGACTTCTTTCCCTGACAATTTTGTTAATTAAATATCCGGATTTTGGGAGAGAAATCCGTATTTGCGGAACGCACATCCTTTTCGGATAGAATTCCGGAACGAATGCGGATTTTCCGGTACGGTAGGCATGTCTGTTAGGGTTTCAGGGTAAGGGTTGGTGTTTTAGAGTTTTTTTGGTCCCTGCCCGTTCCTATCAATTGACGCTTTTGTTTTTAGTAATTGAACATTGTGAACGTGTTATATCGAATAGTGTCAGACATATATTAGTTCCTTCCGTCATGAGACATATATGGAATGACTAGACAGTGAGCTGGATACTTCATTGTAAGTTTCTTTGTTATTGTCAGTGAAGCTAATGACATCATGGAGTTGACTCCTTTGCGTCTTGTTATTAAAGTGTTAGCTCTCACATAATCGCCAACATCTTAGCACGATTAGTCGTTAGTCCTATCTCCTCCGCTCATCCGAGTCCAGAGGCGGGCAACCCTCGTTTCCGCTCCTCGTTCCCGCTGGTGTTTTAGAGTTAGGGATACATCAGTACCAGCGGCCTGGTCTCCTTGGATTTGTCAGTATGAACCAATTTAAAAGAAAATAATATATTTTTGTTCAAATTGCGGAAATTTGCGCGAGACTCAGAATTTGCGGAACAGTCGAAATTTGCGGAACAGCCGAAATTTGCGGCCGCAAAAACCACAGACCACAGCAAGGGGAAAAAAATAAGATTGTATCACATGATGGGACTGAACTCCAGTCTTCCTTGTGATGAGCAAAGAGCCTAACCACTACATCATAGGTGCCCGTAAAATATTGTCAACATACAAGTCATTACAAAGAACATAGCAGTAGTGACAAATATCTCCAAAGCAAGACTGCCATAGAAAAAAATATAATTTGGAAATTTATCATGAAAGATTTTAAAGTCTTTAATACACATTATTAATGTGTATTAAAGACTTTAAATATACACTAAAAGAGATACTAAAATTTAAGAACCATACCTCTTTCTCTCCATCTTTTTCTGTGTCATTGTGCCATGATCGAGCATTATACATTGCTTTTGCTGGGGACTTAAAAGACAAAAATTTGTTTTCAGCACAAGCACAGAAATGACAAAGCACTCATCATCATGCAGGTCACAGTAGAAGCCACAAGCTAAAAAAAATAAAAACCAAGTAATTTATCTGTTGCGCAGAAAGTTAATAATTACATATTCTTGTCTTCCTGGGGAACACTGGCAAGGATGGCCCAAGACAGACAGAGCTGGAGATCATTTGTTGCTGCCTTAAGCGTCATATGGCGCGACGGGTAGTAAGTAAGTAATATTCTTGGCTTATAGTGAGAAAATACAGTGGAACTTCCCAATAACGACCTCTCTGAATAGCGACATTCTCTGGATAAGGACATTGGCCTCTGGTCCCGATTTTTTTACTATATAACATTAGTAATAAAAGCGTCTAAATAGCGACATACATTCTAGTGAAACCTCTGCATAACGACACCGAGGTTGCAACTGTTGACATTAAATCCTTTGTTGGTAATTCAGCTGCACTCATGCCAGTCCTAAGCCCGGATAAACTACAGAGGAAAATGGCATTATAGCAAAGACAATTACAATCATACTCATCACAATAATGAAATAAGCACCGGCACTGGCGTAGCATTCATACAAGCAAAAAAGTAATGCTTGCTCCATCTTTTTGACTGCCTAAAAAACCGATTTAATTTTCTCTAAAAATTATGAGACCTTTCCGGTGTTTTTTCTTAAAATAGTAAATTTTTACCAAAATATTTTTTTGCTTACTCCTACTTAGGGAGCGCCCTTCGCTCCTGAGCACCGGGAAACACATTTTAACGTATCAGTGACTCGCGGGAGACAACCAGCACAACACATCGTTTCATTGACGGATTTACCACACCCCAATGTCCGCCATCTTGGAAAATTCTTAGTAACGACCTTTCCGAATAACGACATAATTTTACGGTCCCGAGCGATGTCGTTATTGGGAAGTTCCACTGTACTAGAAGTTGTAATGATGTAATATAATTCAGTCTTGATTTTGTTTCTTGAGCAAACATTACAATGACATTTCACAATAACAATATGACAAAGTGATGTATCTGTGTTGTCATTCTGCTACAAATTTTAACTTGCAGAGAATTTCAAATTAAATGATTAGATAACATAAACATCAATAACATAACATCATGGTAATATTCTACTGGTATACATGTATTATAAATTAAAGATAATAATATTCTGATCAAAATAGCACACACAGGCAAAAAGTAAGCAACATACCTTCTGAGGGCTTCCACTGAAAATTTTTCTTTGTAAATCTGATCCAGATGAGGATGACTTCTTGCTCTTGAAAAACCTCCGAACAGCCCCGACGTTAGCAGCCTCCTTTTGGCTATTGTCCTCAACTGTGGACTGACTGTTGGATGGGGACTCCTGTGACTGAAAGTTCTCTGAACACTCTGATAAGTTATCCTGCTCCGTGGAATCAGATTCGTTGCCCTTTTCCATATTCCTGAGGCGAGCAGCAAGAGATTCTCGGGCAGCTGTGGGATTGATAGATGGTTTCACATTCGAAGAGTCTTCATCCACATCGCCTCCTACATTTTCACTACTTTCTGCGAATTGAGAGGAATTTTCAGGGGTTAAAGGAGCGTTCTCTTCAACTTCACCTGTGTCCATACTTTCTTCCATAGGATCTGGATCTGACTTCTCACTATTTTCTGAGACAATTTGCTCAGAGCTTTCACTTTCTATGACCTGAGCATTGGTAGGCAGAGGATTCTCCTCCATCTCATCTTTAAAAACTGGGGGTTTTAATTCATCCTCAATCGGCGGAGCTGGGGCGCGGGATTTGAATATTCTGTATCGCTTTCCAGATTTCCCAGAGCCAGCATCCCCCTGAGATGCATCGCTCGCAGAGCCAGGGGCTGATCCCGACTGAGAGAACCCCCAATCTACATTGGAGGTCCTGCTCCGCGTAGCACGCTTCAAGGGGGATGATGGGGAGGATGATGTGAGGCTGCTGGTGCTGCCCGGGGTGGAAGGAGATGCATCAGAATTTGTAGCAATGCTGGGTGTAGCTTTCAGACGGGAACTGCTGCGTGTGGGCATGGAATCAGAGTTTGGTGTTGATGACTCTAGTTCCGTGTTTCCATTTTCCCCACTAGTAGTAACAGTGTCTTGAGAGGATGCAGAATCTGGAGCAACTGGAACTACAATGCCTTTTGTGCTTTTCGCATTCTTGGCAAAGTATTTCGCCTGAACTTCTCCTTTCTCAAGCTGAGCTTTCGGCTTACAAACAACAACTAGGGTGGTGCCCTGGTCATCATTGGCCACTTCTTTCTTAGACACCACCATGCTGTTGTTTAGTCCGCCAGTCGAATGATCGGGTTTACCCCTCAGCTGCTGAGCAGCGTAATTCCTCTTGTACTCTTCTATAAGGTCAGGATCAGTCACAGTCAGAGGTTTTCTACCTCTCGGACCTCCCTTGCGCTTATAGCTGGACTTCCTTGGAGGAGGGGAATCTGGTTTGTCCACTGGGGTCACTACTTCACCAGAGTAAGTCTTCAGAGGATCCCTCTTAAACTGAACAGGGAAAAAGTCATCGTCCTCATCTTCTTCTTTCTTCATCTCCTTTTTAGGACTGTGTTTTGCTGGAAGGAAAACTTGCTCTCCCGAAGCAGTGACCGTGGCCTTCCCAACCTCCACAAACTGATCCATGATCACTGGCTTTTTAGGGGTTGTCCTTGAGTATGTACGGAATGCAGGTGTCTTTGTTTCTCTCTCTTCTGACTCTTCAAAATCCCCAGTTCCATCTTTGACAAGAATTCTGGACGCTGGAAGGCGGGTAGTAGAGCGAATGTCTGGGGGAGGGGCTGATTCTTTCTTCACAGGGCTCTGTTTCCTCTTATCCTCTGTTTCAAAGCTGAATGGATCTTCACCTTTACTTTCAAGTTTCATCTTTTTCACCTCTGAAGCACCATCAGCAGATCCCCTCAGAGGAATATAATTGGCATTCCCCCATTTTGTAACAGACATTGCAGCTTTCACAGGAACAGTTTTGCTGTCCAATGCTTCATCGAATCCTCGATTCTGTCTGTTGCGACTGTAAGTGCGACCGCTAAATCGCGGAGGTGGGATTTCTTCTCCACTCATGATGCAATCTGCAATGAAATGAGGGAATGGTATATGATTTACAATACACGCAAATTACACTTACCGTAGTTAAAGAACCATTTTTCCTCTATTAAAACAAAGTGCCTTCAAACCTATGCAAATGGATTTACTTGACCACAGCAGTAAGTAGTAAAAGCCAGAAGCTTGGAGGAAGGGCTTTTTCACACCATGCCCCCTCTCTTTGGAATTCATATAGCCATCTCATTTACGTGAGCTAACCAGTATCTCAAAATTTAAATCACAGCATTAAAAACATACCTCTTCATGAAAAGCTTCAGTACTTAGTATGCCAACAAGCATTCCCAATTCACATACTTATTTCGTAGTAACAGTAACTCTCATATCATGTTATCGCTAATAGTTGTTTGTCGTCCTGTGTGCGTCTGTGTGTGTGCGTGCGTATGTGCATGTATGCGTGGAGTATGGTTGGAGAAAGTCATGTATATGCTTACGCAGTGAATGTAAAGCGCCTAGAGCCTACTGGGATTTGGCGCTATATAAATGACCTTTATTATTATTATTATTAATAATTAGCAGAGCACCTTAAAATTGATATTTGCCCACAGATAAGTAAAACAGGTAGCATAGGAAAAAGAGGAAATTAAGCCAGGGACATAACTGAACTATTTTTTATTTTGAGAATCCGCCAAGAAATAAGTTGAGTTATAATGGTTGACTGAATTTTGAAAATCTGTCAAGAAATAAGCGAGATATGATCATGTATTGATTAGTGAATATGCATGTCAGATCATCCCTCTATTTTGTTATACAACTTTCAAACTGGGGGTCCGTCGAAGACGACACAAGCCGAGTCAAGAGGAGGTAACTCTGGGACAGGGTGTTTCACAAGAAACTTTGTACTGAGATGGACAACCCTGATAGGGCTTTAAGTTTAGTGCAGCTGCTACGTGGCAATTGGTTGCTGAGCAAAAGAGAAAAAAGCAAAGCGTTGATTGGCTGCTAAAAGAGAAAAATTTTCCAGTGTACACACTCCCCTGAAGGTCACCATTACGCAATGATGGTACTGCGCTTGGAACAAATAATTCTTACAGGGATTCACATGTGGGCCCTAAGCCTGAACAGTGCAGACGGTCAGTTTGGAAGTGGCTGTGAAATCTACCCACTCCTTGTGGTCAAACCGGTGGAGCTCTAACACCCCTCATGACTGATGATCTTAAACTTGTTTGATTAGGCCTTCTCATATTAACTCAAGATTTAGATTAATAACATGGACTGCACTGGCCAAAATCCTGACCAATACAGAACTATAGAAAGTTTACCAAATCACCAACTGCTGCTTTGACTGACTCAACCTGAAAAGTAAATGACGCTCAACCGACTTTCGCAAAGGTAGTAGAAAAAGCCTACCTGAACCCCCCCCCCTGGTAGGAAGGACTTCCGTAACGAGCGACCACATCTCTAACCCACTTCAAACCCTACAACCCATGCTCCTCTGAAACCTCAA
>JAUKPP010047508.1:5829-16868 GCA_032273245.1 Phyllaplysia taylori | reverse complement strand
GGTCGAAGTAGCCCGTCTCTTAAATGACCTTACAGTGTTGCAGGGGACGTAAAGCTGGTAACCAAACCAAACCAAACAAACTCCGGCAAAGAAGCCAAAGCAAATTATTTATTTATTGTTGGATGTTTTTAAAAAAATTATTATAGTAAGTCATAATCTTACTGTTGATTACTACCCACAGATGCTGACGTTGAGGATAATCTGGAGACTGAAATGAAAGGGATGAAGATTTCTGAAAAGATTGCCAAGACGCTGGATAACTCGACCGCTCCACCTCCGTGCAGCACGTCTCTAAGCAACGGTGATTGTGTGCCCGTGTCCGAGACATGTGACGGTGACAATGTGACTGTCGTCACGGCTACTCTACCCCCATCGACCTCAGCCAGCATTGGCTGTGATGACATCATCAACAATAACGTGAATCTTCCTCTCAACGATGCCGCCTCCTCCTCAGTAGTGAAAAATGGGGGTGAAGCTGATCTATGCTCCCAGATGGGCAGATTAGATATATCGTCAGACTGCACTAACTCTAACTCAAAGGAATGTGTTAAAGACGCAAGGACATTTTCGTGTGAGGTTTCCGTCAACAATCATTCGGACGTGAAAGACCTAACCAGTGATTTTAACAATTTGACAGTTAACTGCTCGGAAACTGTTGTAGTCGCTAGTCCAGCAGTCGTAGAAGGAGGAGATAATAATATCAGCAGCAATAACCCAGTGCCAGAAGACTGTGATAAGAGGGAGCCGAGCCCTCAAGTAAGTGCCACGTTTAGTCTGAGTTTACCAGCGCATTCTGACGCCACCGCTGCGGCCAACACGAGTAAAACGGCGGCGGCGGAGGACGAGAGCCAGTCTGGCGCTGCTAATCAGGTGGACAACAGCAAGTCTGCTGCTTCTTCTCCCAACCCGAAGGAGCAGGGAGGGGAGGGAGAGCCGAGGATGTTTGGTGGGGTCGATGCTCTCAAGTCGAAACAGGAGTACCTGAAGGAGGCCCGGTCCTACTCCATGAGCACTTTAGCTCCTCGGTGAGTTAGCTAGTTAGTTATGCCCTTCGCTCCAACTGGAGCATAGGCCATCAACAACAGCTCTCCAACGTGTCCTAATCTGCGCTGTCTATCCAGCTGTCCCCATCCCAATCCTGTCAGTGTTGTTTATAGAGGCGTCAGCGTCTTTGGCTGTTTTAGCCTTTAATTCAGTGAGATACAGTAGTTAAGTAATCATGGGGGATTTTCTTTGAGTTTTTGTAGTTTGGTAGTAGTCCTACTTTCTAAAGCATATTTCGTTTTGCCACCCAATGCTTTTAGCAAACGATGAAAAGTCTTTTTTTTATCTTTGTATGTGCATGGAGGATGTTTTACCATGCAGTAAAAAAGTGCAGAGATGCAAATTGAATTATAACTCGTTGCCTTGAAGCATCTAAGGCCCTATTTTTTACACTGTTTTGAAATCCTGAGGGCTGGTTCAGCTGGCTGTATCAATTAGAGCCTCAATAGTTTTGTGAACTGTCAGTGGTTTGTCAATTTAAGAGTGTGTTTTTTTAAAAGTTGTCACAAAGTCCCAATTTTGGAAGTGCTGATTTATTGATAAAAAAAATGTCATGTAGCAAGTGAGCATTAAAGTAAAAGATCACTATCTTCTACAGGAATAAGGGAATCAGCGGGATTTGAGCAATTAATATTTTGACCCATTAAGATGTGATAATGGCAAACTTGATTTTGATTTTAAAAAATAAAAAATTTGAGTGAATTGTGAAAAAACATTCTTCCATTATTTATGACTTTTGTATTGGAACTTTGCATGCAGTTCTGTTCATGTGAATCTTCAGCATACAAAAACTAATGGAAAGCTTGTTGCACTCATTTGTCCCTTATTATATAGATACATGTATGATCTTGTAGGGAAGTCTGAAGACAATGCTTGTATTTATTAATTCTGTCTCTACCAATCAGATATCACCCGGCCCCTAGGGAGTGCTCGGTCATGTCCTGTCTCAACCAGTTCACGGCTGCCGAGCTCCTCACCGGGTCAAACAAAGTCAGCTGTAAAGAATGCACCAAAGCCAAGAGGAAAAACTCACAGCCTCAGAAAGGTATGCATAGGATGAGGGTTCTGGAAATTAGGCTAAAAATTCGGAAGTGTTTTTTAAAAAAATGCCCAAAAATTAGGCTCAGGGATCTGAAGTGTTTAAAAAGAAAACACCCAAAAATTAGGCTCAGGGTTCTGAAGTAACTAAAAGGAAAACGCCCAAAAATTAGGCTCAGGGTTCTGAAGTAATTTAAAAGAAAAAGCCAAGTGCAGTATATTTTAGTTTATTTCGCATTATCATGACAGCTGATTATCAGTTTCCAGAGAGTCATTTTAACCAAGTTATCAATCTGAAATAACCAATGGTTTTTTACTTCCACAGCAGAAAAGAAAGGCAAAGAGACTGTCTATTCCAACGCCAACAAGCAATACTTGATATTTCGCCCACCTGCAGTTCTCACTCTACATTTGAAGAGATTTGAACAGGTAAAAAACTTACACATGTGATGATTGTCTGTTTGAAGATGTACACGTTTTGTGATAGCTTTTCCCTCATCAAAGGATGTTTGAATTATAGTGAAATGGCTTCCGTTTTTGAGAAGTAAAAAAATGTAAAATTTTACGAAATAAAACTAGTTGGGTATCTGTTAGTGTCATTGATCTGAGGGGAGGAAGGTAGGGGGTGACGAACTGCATCTGCCATGGGTTTTGATGTTTGCGAAATGCCAATCGAGTGCCGACTTTTGTTTTATTTTGCTTGCAGCATTTAATTCACTTTTCACTCTATTGACAAGAAAATCACTGTGTGTTGTTGTCATGTGACTTTCTTTTACTTTTATGAGAACGGAGATGCGAAACTGCTATCTATATTCTCACTCTGTGGTGAATAAAAACCCTGACAACTCAGGAATGTTTCTCAGTGCAAAAACGACCTTACACTACAGAGTTGATGGAGCCGTATCACCCAAGCAAAAAAACGACACAGAAGCTATTTACATTCTCAGGGTAACGATAGCGATTAACTATCATACTGGGGCCTTTTTTTGTGTATTGAATCCTCAAATCTTATCTTGTTTTCTTTTATTGTCTTAATTTGTTCTCTTCCACAGACTGGTCTAACATCGAGAAAAGTGAATCGTCATGTAGATTTCCCATTGCTTCTGGATTTGGCCCCATATTGTAGTTCATTATGCTTGGTAAGGAATCCTCACTTTTATGATTTATTTGTTGTGGCTTTTTTATAATTTTTTATTCTAATTTTTTAAGATATTGTGGGGTTTTGTTTCTCTGTTTGTGGTCCCAGAGTGGAAGTGATTGGTGGGGACTGTTGTTTGATTTGCACCCTCTACTTTATATGAAAGTGTTGCTATTGCCTTAATTTATTTCCCAGCACTGAAGTAGTCTCAATGTGGTAAATCCTTTCTTGAGGTAACTTCAGGGCAAGGGAATAGGTTCCTCGGAATGTTTAGCTTGTATTTACTTGTTTTGTAAAGCATGAAAAGATAAAAGAGATTTATGGCAACATAGTTTGTTTTCTCTGTTGGTTGCTCTGTCAGATTCTACTCTTTCTTTTTACAAGTTTCTATTGCTTAAATGTAATTATCGACCTTTGTGTATTGAAATTGGCGTAAAATGTTTTGTTAGTGGTTGGCAAGAGCTTCTTTCTAAGAGTAAATTTTGTCCAACTCTGTTTCCTGGCTCTGAAATGACCTATTTGTGTCTGTAGTGCAGTTAAACCTCAAGAAAACAAAGAAACACACGCTTTTGGTTTTGGTTACCAGTTTTACATCCCCAGCAACACTATAAGGTAATTTAAGAGACAGGCTACTTAGAACGTGCATGTCAGGGCCAACCCGGGCTGAGAAGGAAAAAACAGATAGTATGCATTCAAAATCGAACTCGGGTCTTCCGCATGACAGGCGAAGAGCCTAACCATTACACCACAGCGCAGGTAAAAAACAAAAGGACATGTCCACCAAACATCATGACAAGTTATTTTTATGAAGTCTTATCACCCTTTTCTCTTTTGTTCAAGGTACAAAATGGTGATCAAGCAAAATTTCTATTACAGTGGATGCTGCTTAAACCGAAAGTGCCTAATCCGAAAATTGCGATAATCCGAAAGAAAACGAAATCCCGGAATTTATTCCTTCTTTGTCTTCGTAATTAAACTCACGTTTAACCGAAAGGCTTCTGCTTCCAAACCGAAAAGAATTTTGACGGTTTGTCTTCAAAATCTGTTCAAACAACCCCCAAAGTGACGCGGATCATAAAATTTTCCAAGCGTCAAGATTACGGAAGAGAAGATAGCGACTAAGAACGCACGCGTGTTGGTGGCGGGACCGAGAGCATCACCGCCGCACGGGTAGGCCTACCGCACTGGGCTTAGTTTACTACACACTTCGCAGTACACACACTGTGTAGTGTATGCTGTGTAATGATAAACGACACGCGAAGGCCCAAGATCTACATGTAAAGTCTTGTAAATCTTGCTTCGGTGTATGTCTTAAATAGGCAGTCGCACTGTGGGCTTGATTTTACGCCTGGTGCCTATTGTCTATGTGAATCTAAACACAAAGGAAGAAAAGGGTGTGACTGAGTGAGAGAAGAAACAGAGACGGAGAGAGAGTGAGGGATGATTGATAGAGTGGAGGGTGCCAAGGAGCTGTGCAGTAGAAAGCGGGAGTGAGAGAAAGAAGGGTCACCGAAGTTTTAAAGCGTGAATATCGCGAAAGAGAAGAGCAACTCAAGAGGGCATGTATGATGATCGACGATGCTTTGATAAAAAACGCAGCCTCTGATACTGATACACAGTGTGTATGACGTACAGGCCAGCGCGAACGAGCAAACGTTGTTTGGATCGGTAATCGAAGAATAGGTTGGTCTGTAGCCATTGTTCTTGAGAAACGAAAGACACAGAAAGAAGAAACGATGTGTTACGAGGAAGGGAGTTAAACAAAGAGAGAGGGGGGATAGACAAAAGGAGGAAGAAAAGAGAAAGAGAGACAAACTGCGTGGTGTGTTGCATGACGTCACTGGCACTCTTCTCTTTCTAGTCTACTACTACTGCGCACCACAAACGCCGAGCACAGTCCAAGCTTCTACTACTACAACAACTACTACTACGGTACCGGTTCTACGAGCGGCCAAGGAAGTCCAAGTCATACTCGTCTTACCCTTGCATTTATTCTGTGTGAATGTTAGGCAATTTAATCAAATGACCTTATAATTCCAAAAAGAAAACACAATGTGCAAATTTTATGGACACATCCCAGTAATTATTCGAAACAAGGTTCGTACTTAGTACTTTGTTCTTCCCCGAGCAGACTTACTCTAAACCGAAAAGTCGTCCAAACCGAAAGAATTCAGCCGGTCCCGCTGATTTCGGTTTAAGAAGCATCCACTGTACTTGGTTGTAAAGCGAATAGAGCCTGCTTTCAAGCGGGGATATGCGCTATATAAATGCAGTCATTATTATTATTATTATTACTTGAACATAATATCGTCACCTTTTTCTCCTCCATCCAGGGTGTGAAGGCCGGCCAGTCCAAGGTGCTGTACAGCCTGTACGGGGTGGTAGAGCACAGCGGCCGTCTAAGCGGCGGTCACTACACGGCCTACATCAAGGTGCGTCCAGGGCTGGGTCCTCACACGCAGTTCCTGCACAGTAACCCACCCAACCCTATGGATCTGCTACACATGTGAGTACCGGCTTATGGATGCTAGACTGGAATACTTTGGTTTGGTTTCTAGTTTTGTGCCCCATGAAAACTGTAGGGTCATTTTAGAGAAGGGCTACTGTGGCCTCAGCTGAGAGGGATGAATTTTAGCATAAAAGTGTAGATTGTCTGCACAAAGGGATCAGGCTCGGGTCTTCTGCGTGATAGGCGAAGTGCCTAACCATTACACCACAGTGTTGGTGACCGGGATTCAGGAAACGAGCCAACAGAAAGACCCAACTTAATACTAACAGGTAGGGTCGAAGTAGCCCGTCTCTTAAATGACCTGACAGTTTTGCAGGGGACGTAAAACTGGTAACTTTATCTAAATCTATGTGGAACTATTGTCCTTATCTATTGGCCCTGAAATCACTTTACATTGTTGATAGTGATGGAGAACCTCAACGAGTGAATTTACATTTGCCGTATGATTTTCCTCAGGTACATGGAACGTATTGTAAGGAGCAAAGAAAGTGCTTCAGGCGTGGAGGGTGGCTGCACTAAAGTCGACTCACCTGATGCGATGGACAAGGATACAGAAGCTCGAGCGGAAACTCTAGCGGCCGCCCCAGGACGCTGGTTCCACATCAGTGACAGCAGGGTCAATGAGGTGACAGAGACAGAGGTGCTCAAAGCCCAGGCCTACCTGCTGTTCTACGAGAGGACTTTTTAATTATTCATGTACTTAGAGTTAGGTTTGTGGGCATGTTGCCGTGGGTTTTTGGATGGATGACTAACATTTTTGACTGGGAACTGTGCAGTGCACTTTCGCGAGAGTGTTGACCAGACTATTCATGGAGTGTTGGGGAGTTTTGCTTAATCTATAGTTAGTGTCTTAACAGCATAAATTATGAAGTGAAAATTACTGTTATTTCGCTTTTTTAAACTTGTAATTATTTGTTTATTGACTCTTGAAGATGCTATTGCTATGACCATGTATATTCACTTTGTCAATTGTTTTAGAAAGTTCTTTACCCCTTATAATATGATGTATGACTTATGAAATTTGAGTAGACTCCTTGTAATATGATGTATTACTTGTGAGATTTGTGTAGGCTCCTTATAACATGATGTATGACTTATGAAATTTGAGTAGATTACCCCAGTGAGGAGCCCTGTTACATTGTTCTCTTTAGGGCTATTGTTGGGGAGTTGTGATACGCAACCCTGTTGAGTACTGTTCCTTACTCCACATATCTTTTTTCTCATCACTTTGATATTGCCTTCTACTATTTTCTTTGGGGTCATTCCAAATGTGAGGCGTATCGTTTTGGTGTCAGCTAGATTGAAAAGGTAAAAATGAATTGTTCTTTTATTGTTAGAATGTCATAATGGCAACCGTATAGTTCTGATCGTTTTAATTAGAATTTGTTGGCTGAAGATTAACTGGTTCTATGTCAACTTTTAATAAACTGATGAAATGGAAGTCCAAGTTTGCCAACCATTATGTTTTCTTTGCAAAGTTAGAAAAATCTTCGCTTTGTTCATTCATATTATTCCTTACCGATTCAATTTTTTTTTTTATAGGAATTTGCATTTCAAGGATTGCTGTCCAATATCTACCCTAAAAAAACTAAAACTGGACATAGAACCAGTTAATTCTCAGCCCACGAATTCATAGCCGGTACATAAGTTCCACCAAGTTGAAGCATTTTGGTGTTACCATTACATAATTTTTATACAATTTGCTTTTTATGAAGGTGTCCTCAGAGGGAAAGGAAGAAAAATCTAGGTTCCATATAAAAGATACATCTGTTCGGATATAAGAAGTCTGTTTTGGATATCACCATCAAAATATTCATATAAATGTTCCACTTGCAGTACTCAAAATGTGTGGGCATGCCTCAGTGTTTCTCTGTTTGGATTCGTCCCTCTCAGCTTAAGTTGACCCTGACAGGCAGGGTTGAAGTGGCCTATCTTTAAACTGATCTTAAAGTGTTGTAAGGGATGTAAAACAAAAAATCATTAAAAAACAACAACTTATCAACACTCAAAGTAAAACATTTGTAAGACTTAGCTTATGATGCTGAAGCATGGTTTACATTTTCTTGGGATGACCCTTTAGACAGATGAATATTAGTATGTAATGTATATTTGACTGAGATGTTTCTAGAACTATGCAGAAGTCGCCCCATTCAATCACTGAGCACAGTAAAACCGACATTGTACATTATGCCAAATTATTATTATAAGATTTAGATTTAATCAAGTTGCAGTAATTATGTGTTGAAAGATTGGAGATATAATAATAATATGAAATGATTTTCCTTTTCCTTCTTTACAAATCACAACCACTTAGTTTGTTCTTTTTGTACTTTATGAAAACAGGTCTGTTTTAAAAAAACATTGGAAAGGAACTTGATGTCTAATGCTTATGTCCTATGTTTGTTGCCCAGTCAGACTATTTTTTCCATTGTTGCTTTCATAACAGTTTTTATGCCATAAATTATCAGTCTGCTATTGAAAGGAGCAAATCCACACTTGAGAATATCCACACTTAGGGTTTTTTCTCCTTTTTTTTTCATATTTCCCATTAGTTTGGCTGTCTAGGCAATAAAACGCACATGTATAAAATTACAATGAGTTGGAGGTATGTGTCATAGGTTGTTGTCTCTCCATTATTAAGATTATGGAAAGGACTTTTTTTCGCTTTGGAAAAGTTTTCTCTACGAAATAACTCCTTTTCACATCATGCCGAAACATTTTCTCTTTTCATTAGACAATGTTGATAAATTGGTAACGTTTCCATCATCACCGTCATGAATTTTGTATGACTTAGGTAAAGTTTTCTCAATGGTGCCTGTGTGAAGCTTACGTGTTATGTGATATCACTGGAGTGCCCTTTCTTTGAGGAAGTATGGTCTCATATAGAGGTCTTGACTCATAGACTTTGTATAGTTGATTGTTTTCTTTGGGTTCATGGGCAAAAAAGGGATGTCGGCTTCTTAAGAGAAGAAACAGCTTGGATATAGAAAGTGGGATTTTAAAGGGTTTTTTTACAATGTTTATCTGCCGGCAACTTTTCAGTATTAAGAGAGACTGGTTTCGGTAGGCCTAACTTGTAGTGGGTAACAACCATATATAAAAGACGCATTCACATTGGACACAAGTAAATAAAATTCTGTCAATTTTGTTTTCACTCATACAAAGGAAATAGGAAGGAAGGGAAAATTTAAAGATGCCGACCCTTAAGAGAAGAAATTACAGGGAGGGTTGTTCACCCCAGAACATGTTTGTGACAGAAAAAGACTTTATCATTCTTCCCTCTGAAGTGATAGAGTAAAAAATTAAAGCTGTGATAAAAGAAGCTAGCAAACGCTGATATTTTGTAGAATGTTGTGCGAAAGATTGTTGATTTGTATTTTTCCTTTTTTTAAGGTGTTGTTCTTTTTATTGTAGAGTAACATTGAAGAATGATGTTGTTTAGGGAGAATATTTACTGTAGACACAATTGGGTCTTTAGGGTAAAAAGTATTATAGTGTATACACACTTTCTTGGAAGGAGAATTTGAAAAGGATAGGGTTTTTATGAGTCATCTTGTCAAGAATTTCAGTTAATTCTGATAGTAGTCAAATGTAAATAGTTCATTAAATTATTCAGTCATGACTTTTTTTGTATGTAATGTGTAAAAAATGGATTCAGATGTGGATAAGTTCCCATCCTTATCCTTTGACTACTTTAGTTTGGTTACTCCCATCCGTAATACAGGATTTTATTTTTTTAGTTGGTAGTAATTTTAGTTTTAGATTCATGCTAAAATTGTATATATTTCAATATTTTAAGGACTGCGTTTTGATCTTAAGGAAAAGAAAATACAAATGATTAGGGGTTGTTGTTGTACTTTGCAAGATGATAGATTTAGGACTGTAGTAACATAACGGGTAACGAATCAAGTTTAGATTTCTGACATAATGTAGTTTTCTAATACCTCACACAAGAATTCACACAGCTTGGTTGTATGTTTCTCGAAGTTTTGCTGTTTGTTATGAGAGTATACTGTATTGGCTACAGATGTCTAAAAAAGTTTACTGTTTGCTATCAGAGTAAATTGATTGGTTTCATATCGCTGGTTGCTTTGCAAAGAGGGGAAGAATACAGAGTTTACAGTGGAGTATTGGCAAAGAGGCAAATACTCCACTGTAAACTCTGTATTCTTCGCCCTTATGCAAAACAATTGACGACATGTCTAGAAAGTTTGGTGTTGGTTATGATAGTATATATGTGAAGGGTGCTGACAAAATGAGTTTCTTCTCCGATTTTAGTCATATATAGACATATATACATCAAATTAATGGGCGTTTCAAGCCCTACAAAGTGGTGAAAAAAATTAGTTTGATATTGTTAATCAGTTTTTAAATATAAAGATTTGAATGAGGGAAGATAAAAATGTAAAGCTTTCAGAAAATCCAGGTCAAAGTTTTTTCACGTATTTTGAGCTAAGTTTTGTCTATTTGGAATGACAAAAGACATTTAACTTGGAAGAAAACTGACAAAGCTTACCCCAGTATCGGTTTTCGGCCGATTTCTCAATTCGCCGATAGCGAGAAGCAACTCATTTTGTCTGCACCCCTCACATATTGTATTGCTTTGAATTGTCTGTCACCAAATATCAATATTTGCAATGTTGAACCATTTGAAACAGGTTGCTATATGAGGGCTGCGCCGCTGTGTTTGTTTCAGCGGTTGGTCCCTTCATCCCTAAACCCTCTGACACATTCTCATGATTGCTGTTTATCATCTTGTTCATAACCACTTTTGAAGAACTGCTGTTTTTTTGTGATTGGATTGTTTTTTTTTCTCTCATGATGTTTTTTTTTTTTTTTTGTACCTGGCTGTGTGGATGGATGTCATTGATGAAGTAGTCTTTTCTTGCACTTTTCATTTAGGATTCTTTTCACTTGTACATATTTCATCATTTTTACATCAGTGATACTATAGTTCTTCAGTGGAACCCACAAGGAGTTAGATGATATGGAGGGCCTCGGAAAAGTCCAAAAAAGATGTGTTGAGAAAGATATAACTTATTTTACTTTTCTGATCCAAGAGTCATTTCAGCTCTTGCCCTCTGACTTGATGTCATAACAAAGACTTCTTGATTTGCTCAGGATTTGAGTACACGGAGAGAGATGTCAAATAGGGGTGGGGATGGAGCGAGCGTTGTATGACCTCGCAAGATAAAAAAAAGGTGAAAATCCCTTACTAAATTTTCTGTGGCCTATACCCTGACGCAGGTGACAGGCCTTGATGATGAATACAATACCCCCCCCCCCCTTCTCTCTATCTCTCTCTGTGTG
>JAUKPP010047397.1:0-15831 GCA_032273245.1 Phyllaplysia taylori | reverse complement strand
GCCCCCCCCCCCCCCCCCCCCCCCCATCCTTCCTGGTATGAAATGTGTTGATCAGACAATCGGCTGGTTCCTTTTAAGTCTGGAATGCTTTTTCAAGAGCCAAGTTTTAATGATACAAATGTTGCTTAGGAAATCAGTCTGTTTCTTATGTTATGCGGACAGTCAGAAATGTCAGTGTTGTTCAGAAAGTGAGGAAATTCTTTCATGTTCTGAATATACTTTGCAAAACACCAATAGCCAATCAGATATGAGTTTAGCGTTTTCCTCATATCAATCTCAAGAATCAAAATTTCAAAATAGATTTGGGACACAACTTAAGTATACCTTGTAACTGATTGAATTCAGTTATGCAACAAAGTTGGGATTATTTTGGTTATGAATTACATGAAGCAGAGACCAGGACAAATCTTTATTTTTTTCACTTTTCTGAAAACTTGGAGCCTGAAAAATATTATAAAAAAATTAAGTTTGCTCAAGACTGAACGTTCGTCATTTTGCCAAGTACCTCAGAGCACAGTCTCAACTACATTTGATGATGGCCCTGATCATGCATATTGGGATGAACCCTGGAATTACCTAATTGAAAAACTGACAATTGGTTTTGTTGTTGAAGTTTAACGTGGTGGATCAAAATAACTCATGGGTATCGGGTGTTGGTGTGAAATGGTCTACTTACTCTCAAACTTTCAGCATTTGATTTACAATTCCTTTTTTTATTTCATTTCTGTTTTATTTTTTTAAATCTTTTTTTCCCCATTTTTTTAAGTTCCTTTCCTTCCTCCTAGTATAGATGTGTTCACCTGTGTTTCGCCAGTTTTTTTTCTTTGGTCTTCAGTTAGTTTTTATTTTTCTTTCATTCTTTTGTTTTTTTCTCAACTGGTCATGTTTTATTTTGCAGAGGATAGACTTGCTTAACTTTTGATGGAATTGGAAGATTACTAATGGGGGAAAGAACAAAAAATAAGAATCATTTTCATTTTGTAAATTTGTTGTTGATGGATCTAATGATATAAAACAGTACAAACATGCATCTGTGATGTAATGGTTTGGCTCTTTGCCTGTCATGCAAAGGATGAGATTTCAATCCTCCCATTAGACAAGCATTTTCATCCCTCTGCTGGGGTGTTTTCTCTCTCTCTCAGTCCAGGTTGGCTCTGACAGTCAGGGTCAAAGTAGCTTGCCTCTAAAATGACCTTACAGTGTTACAAGAGGCGTAAAATCAAAACCACACCAAATCAAAGCATTATAGTTGATACAAAAAGCACTTGCCTCAGAGTCCAGAATCTGTGTCAGAAAACAAAATCTCTCCCCATCATTCTCTCTCTGTATCAAAGTCTCCAAATCCTGCTGTATTCAATTTTTCAGATTTATTTATTTTTCCTCTTGCATTCGCCTCTCTTTTCCTTCGCTATAATGTATTTAAAAAAGTTTTTTGTTTTTTTTCTAGTTTTGAGAAGTAACGATCTTCCACTGCAGGGAGAGTAGTTTAGAGTTCAGTTCAGTGGGATTTCCTTTTCCCTAGTTACAAGAGTTCTATTTCTTATGGATGACTTGATATCTTGTCTCGAGGGAATGAAATTTTTAACAGTCAGAAGCCCTTGTGTTAAGCCTATTTCCCACAAACTGTCCCTAACTTTGGTCATAGAATTAATAGCACCCTGAGATCTACAAGTAGCTGCATTGCTCATAAAGTATCCTTACAAGTGCATGTGATTAGATCCCTTGAGAGCCTTGAGAGCTGTTTGCAGTCTCGCGTAGAGCATGCCCTAGTTTCTAGTAATGGAGATGCCTGTCTCTCTGTCCACTCCATGTATAGCTCTCCTCTCCTCAGAGACAGAGATCAGTTTGTTCATTTTACAACCTCATTGTCTGATTGATTGATGGCTTATGGCGCTTTCCATCTGGCTTTTTTTGCTTTGTCTTCTTATTTTCTCTCTCTCTCTCTCTCTCTCTCTCTCTCTCTCATATACACAGACATCCTCTCTCTCTCCCCCCCCCCGCCAACACACACACACTCACTCTCTCATTCTCTTACTCTGTCTCTGTGTCTCCCCCTTCTTCAATCAATCTCAACCTATCTTTTCCATTCTCTGTCCAAACACCTAGGATTATTTTTTTCAACATTCAGACGTTTGTTTGTGTCAGTTGGGGTAGGCCATGAGTCCTTGGTAAATAATTGTCTCTGTGCATATTTGTTTGTCTTTCTTGTCTCTGTTTATTCTCATTTCATCTTCAGACAATAATTTCTTTTCTCCTTTTTTTGTCAAGATTTTACAACGAACTACTTTTTTTTACTTTACTTTTTTTCTCTTCATTAGTTCTTTTTGCTTTTGCTTTTTTTTAAAAAGTGTTTATCTGATTAGGACTTTTCCGTGCTCTAAGATCGTTTCTCAACTTTCCTTTCACTGCCGAATTTTACTCAAATTGTTCTTCTTTTCTTCTGTCTTTCTCTTTACTGAAACCTTTCTTCTTTCATCTTAGTTTACTTCATCATCTGCCTCACATTTTCCTCTCTACTGAAAGTGACCACAGCTAATTAATGAAAGCTGCAGAGAATTTCGTTTAGCGTCATGATATTCAGACGGCATTCCATGGACTAGCTCGTGTGCGATGCCCCACCCCCTTTGAGAAGCAGAGGAGTTGAGAACCCACAGACATTGTATACAAACTGCGGCTGTCACTTGCCAGGCGGGGTCACAGCAACTCCCATCAACTTTGGACTCCTTCGCTCGTTGTTGGCCAGGATACAGTTATTTATTTATAGAGGCACCAGCTTCTTTGGCTGTTTTATCCGACTGAAGCATAGTTAAAGGGGAATCATTTTTACAGCTGTTAGTTAGTTAGTTGGATCTTTTATAGTTGATGGCTGCGCAAAGGGCCAAAGAGCACAAAGTTTGCTGTTTGCCCCTTTGTAAGACGACCAGCAATAAGGACTCTAATTTTACAGTTAGTGCTAAGGGACCTCTTTTCTAGTAGGACTTATTGCTTCACCTATCACATAGATGGCTAAAGTTCAGTCCCCTCAGTCCATCTCTTTGCTGGCCTTTCTGGCCCTGTTAGTCAAGGTAAAAATAATTCGGCTAAAAAATGACATTACAGTGTCTCATTGGGTGTAGAACCAAAAAGTAAACCAAATTGAACCAAACCTTTTGGTGTCTGTAGTGCTTTTAAATCTCATCAATTCAAACCTGCAAAGCAGAAAACACTAGAAATCTCCTGAGCTGTGTGGGGGTCTGGTAAGGGGAAGTCAGTGCGATGGATCAGTTGCTTAATGTACTGTGATAGTGGTGGAGTCCAGGTAGACTGGAGTTGCTGTTTCCCTCTCTGTATTTCTGTGTTAATTCTTCAGCCACACGACACTTGCATCCATCTATGGACTCGAAATAAATCAATTGAACTTCTTCAGTGCCTAGAAAGCAAAGGAAAAATTACATCACCGAGTGTCAGTTGTTAGATACCTAAATGTTTGCTCCTTTAGTCATATGGTATTTTATGCTTTTAATTCAAAATTTTAAACGGGTTAAAAAATGTTTTAACTTCTAAAAATTGAATAAAAGTAATGATAGCTGGAGGTTGTTTTGTTTTGGTCTATGATCAGCCATCACAAAGACTCTTTTTCATTTTTCAAAAACAATTTTTGAGGGGGAAAACATTGTAGGTTAAACTAAGAGATGTTGAAATCTCTGACTCAGTCCATGATGGATGTACTTGTGTTCCCTTATTGTTTCACACTCCCGTCTTTTTTTAACACAACGCTCGTATTACGATATTTGCTTTCACATTATCACCATTGTTATTGCTTCCAGTAATCATCACTAGTTTCCTCTGTGTTGATTCGGGCACCTGGTTGCATATAAAAAACCCACTTTTATCTCTTTCTGTATGTATACATCTTAAATTTCTTCTCCACATTTTCTCGTCACTGTCAGTGTATCTTTCTGGAGAGTCTTTTGGAAATTGCGTGGTTTTTTTCTGATCCCTTTGTGTGATAAACGTATTTTCAATGGAATGGATATCGCTTTCCCGTTGAGATAATTCTTTTTTCCCTGTTTTTTCCTTTCCCCCTACTTTCTTTGTTGTACACGTATCAGTATGATCTAGTGTCTATGGTGCTTATCTCGACCTGGCTGCAAATTCTTGTACTATCTATGTCACTTTACATCAATCTTTGAAATCGAATATTTTCTTCTTTCGTTTTATTGTTCATTGTATTTTTTGTGTGTTGGGTATTTCTTATTTTTCGTCATTGGGGAATCCTATTGTTCAAGGTCACCTGAAGGTCAAGACTGTCATCTTTCAGTTTTATTTTACACATTTTCATGAGATGATTTTCCATAATGATGACAGAAATTGTTTGGTGAAGCCGTTTTGGCTATTCTTTGGTTGTTGAATATAATAATGGAAGTCTTTAGAAACTGGAGCACATTACTTGTTATTAGCAGAACTAATTTTAAAATAAATTTTCTCTCCAATATTCGTGTCCTACTAAAAATGTCTTTTCAAAGTCGTTAGGGAATTAAAATCTACTTTTGGCGCTGAAGAGATTTATAGAACACAAAGGGGAAATTATGACGTGATTTCTTTTTTTACTGAGTTTTCGTAATATGGTAGCAAATGGGAAAAACATTCTTTTTAATTCGGGTTGTATTCACTGGATCTTGGATGTTTTCGCTATCTCCCCACTTACTTTGTACTTCAATATTGTCACCTCTTTCTCTCTCTTACTTAATAAAGTATATGGCTCATTCATTCATGCATATACAAACACACACATGTACATGCGCACAGACATAAAAACTCAAATGCACGCATTCATGTGTTTTCGGGCACCTGTGCACGCACGCACGCATGCACACACACACTCACATACACACACACACACATGAACACACACTTACTCCTACAGAACAATTAATACCCTCTCAAATTTCAAGATGGTGACTTTATATTATTGCAATGTATTTATTTCTTGATTTCTTGGGTTCTGTCTATGTTGGTAGTAGTAGAGTCAGAAGAATTACATTTAGTAGAGTGAGAAGAATAACATTTTCTTTTACTTTTTTATTTTGGATTTGGCTTGTAACTCAGTAACAATAACCTGGTGTACTCTCACATAACCCTAGGATTGGCTGCTCTCTATCTTATTCCTCTTTAGCACGATTAACTTTTTCTCAAGTTGGAACTCATCCCGATCTTCAAGGGGAATGATTTCTAACTTCCTTTTAATTTCTGTAATAACTCGCACAGGACATTTTTTTCTGCAACATTGAGGCCTTTGGTAACTAGAACGATTCACAGTAGTCTCCGCATAAACGCACCCATTACAAAAGTACACTCCGGCCCTACACATGCTTTCGTCATATGACGCTATTTTTTCCTGTCATAATAACATCAATCGTCAAGTTCAATATGAGCGCACTTCATACTATCGCACACTCACAAGCGGTCCTGAGCACCGTGCGTTTAGGCGGAGACTACTGTAATTTATAGAATAGATCAGGATTACTATTGAGCTATTGATTCATTTTTATTAAGGAGTTTAGAAAGATTCCAATTTGATATTTATACCTTACTGATAATAGTTCCTTGATAATTTCTAGCATTATGCTGTGTAGGTAGCTAATTTAGTTTCAATAGCAAAATTCGTAGTGAACACATGAATTTTCAATCTGATGTGGGAATTAGTGCTTTAATTTTTTATTGTAGTCTTCGTTACTGCAATTAACTATGCTGTAATGAATTTCAAGTTTTGAAAAAGTTACTCTAATTTTAGGAATAGTAATTTTCTTTTTGTTTGTGTGTTTATAGTTTTCTAAATTTTTACTGCTTATTAGGATAGCGTATTGTAATGCTTTATTTTCTTTAAATGAGTAGAATTTATTGGATATTATAGGGGAAAGAATCAGTTTTGTTTGTTAAATGCTATTTTAGTTTTTGGACTTTTTTTAATCAGCATGTTATTTCTCCTCATAGGTAGAAGACAAAGCAAAGTCACAAATATTCAAATCAAATTGTTTGCTTACACTGTGCCATGACCCTTTATTTTTTTTTTATGTGAAATACTCACCCAAAACAAACTTGACATTTCAGAGTTGGGAGGCCAGAGCCTCAGCGCATTGTAGAGTCTCTCCCACCACCGACACCCATGTCTCGTCAGGATGAAAATGGCGCATTCTATGACGAGCTCCGACGTCAGGGTGATGTCACGTGAGTTCTCGTTTGTCTGAGTTACATCTAGAATCTTTTTTCATCTATAGCAGACCAGTGTTTAATGTGTAATGGTGAGGCTCTTCGTCTATTGTGCAGATAATGGGAGTTTAAGACCTATGTGGGGCAGAAATGACCTTTCAGAGTTACTGGGTAACATTGGTACATGGGGTGTAAAACCAAACGAAACCAAACCTTACAGCCTGGGTTAGCTCTGGGTAACATTTTTTGGTACATGGGGTGTAAAACCAAAACCAAACCAAACCAAACCTTACGGCCTGGGTTAGCTCTGGGTAAAATTGGTACATGGGTGTAAAACCAAAACCAAACCAAACCAAACCTTACAGCCTGGGTTAGCTCTGGGTAGCATTGTTACATGGGGTGTAAAACCAAAACCAAACCAAATGGACCCATCGCAACCTATCTGCCCACCCTGGAGAATGTTTGAATTAGCCTTTATTGCCACAGAAGGCCATTGCAGTCTCAGATGCCTCCAGACCAGAGATGTATAGTTTAAGTCTAGAACTTGAGTGTCTCAGGTTTGGTTATGATTTTTATCCTTGATTTTGTTAACCGTAGGCAATTCAAGGTCTATGTTTCGTTGTTTTTTTCAGAATCTACGAAGCAGCTCACGACAGGACGGGCAAGAACCCGAAAGAATTGACTGTGCAGAAGGGTGACGTTCTGCAAGTAAGTTATCTGAAATGAACAGTCTTATAGTTTTTCCCCTCAAATTAGCATTACACATTTCCCTGACATCGGTGTTGGCACAGAGTTCTATTGTAAAATGTCATTTGAAGTAAGACATTGCACATTTGAAAGGCACATTTATAGCAAAGTGCTCATGTCGGCTTTAAATCTTCAATCGGATTTTCCCCATTATGGCATCTTTGCAAAAATCAAAGTACAAATAACGAAGTCAAATATAAACTTTTTTAAGTTCAAGTGCCAAATAGAGAAGATTTGAATATATTCAAATTTACACCCTGGGGACATTGTTGGCCAAGCGATAGTGCGTCCGCCTACAGACAAGGAGGATGGGTTTGAATCCGTGGAAGTTCTCAGGGATTTTTTCCGAGTCCTAATGGCTCTGATCCTGTCCTTTTGGAGATAGACGAAAAAGTTGGAGGTCTCGCTTCATAAATGATGACCATACTGTGTTGTACGTGACATTAAACCAAAAACCAAACCACATTGGCCTTCCATCTTTTATTTGAGCGTGCCAATCAAGGAGAGATGCAGTTTTCTGGGGCGGCCAATGTTGCAGTTGTTTCAGTTAAAGCATTACTGTCTCTGAGGTAACTCCGGCTACTCTCAGTCTTATCTTTTGCTTGGTCTGCCTCTTCCTTTGTACCGACGCTGTGGTGTAATGGTTAGGCTCTTCGCTTTGCATGTGGGAAGACCCTAGATCGATCCCAGATCGCGGACGATCTGGGGTTTTTTCTGCTGGGAATTTTTGCTCTCAGTCCGGGTTGGCCCTGACAGGCAGGGTTGAAGTAGCTTGTCTCTTAAATGAACTTACAGTGTTTGCAGGGGACGTAAAACTGGTAACCAAACCAAAAAATCTTCCTTTGTAGCCTGAGAGCTTGGGGCAGACAACTCTGGAGGCAGGCTGACTAGTCCTACTCCCTGCTTTCATTGAAATTTGAGCAGGGCTCAGAGCTAACAGCTGCTCTTCATTCTTTAGGGGGGCCGCATGGATTTGATCGAGTATATATCCATGTCCCCCGTCCCTTAAATGACCTTATAGTGTTGCAAGGGACGTTAAGCCAAAACCAACCCAAGCACTTTAGGGTATGATAGCGCTGTAAAACTTTACCAACAACTTTTCCCCCCACAGGTGGTGGACAGCACCAAAAATTGGTGGAAACTTCGCAACTTCAAGAAAGAAGTGGGCTTTGCCCCATACACAATACTTAAACCCCTCAAAACTGAGGTGAGTGGCTTGAAGTAGGGCCTCACTGGCTGTAGATTGTGAGAATATGCCTCACTGGGGTTTGTGTTTGTGTGTTTGTGATTGTACATGTTGTTACCACTGGCAGGGCACGAATGTGTGGATGCGCGCTGACATTCAAGTTATTATTTTTATTTAGCTGTCTAGATGTGCGCCATTCTAAAAATTTCCAGTTTTAGAAGGAAGATACTCAGAAATCCCTTTCTTCACCAATCACTTTCCTGTGGATTATGATATTTTGAGAATCTTTTCGATCAACCAACTAGCCTGTAGAGCGCTTGAAGGTCTTTGATTCCCCTGCCAAAGCTTATTTTGAGGCATCTGGAGAAATACCATAAGAGCTCAAAGGGGTTATGAATTCAATAGTGTAGATGGTTAGAGTAGGTATTAAATAGCATTTATACTGCGCATGTCCATTTTTTAAAATAAAGAAAAAGCTCATTGTGGCATCACAGGGCTCTTGTTAAGTGTGGTGGGGAGGAGGAGGAGGAGGGGGGGAGGGGAGATGATGTGGAGGAAGAGGGGAGGTGTGGGAAGGAAGGAGGAAAAGGGGAAGGTGAGGGAAGAAAGGAGTAGCACTGTAGTTACACTGTAGAGTCACTCTAGTCTTTAAGTCTAGACCCTGAAATAAGTTTTGTGTCCTCAATAGTACCGTACTGTAAAACACAAATGAACAAGCCTCTTTGGATGGACAACAAGAATAGACAGGGATGTGCGTGGGTTCATTGACTCTTCTTCTGGTGGTGAACCTTGCTGATGTTAGTTTAAAGTTAGTTGTTTATAGAGGCACCAGTATCCTTGGCTGTTTTAGCCAAACCTTGCTGATGTTAGTTTAAAGTTAGTTGTTTATAGAGGCACCAGCATCCTTGGCTGTTTTAGCCAAACTTTGCTGATGTTAGTTTAAAGTTAGTTGTTTATAGAGGCACCAGCACCCTTGGCTGTTTTAGCCAAACTTTGCTGATGGTTGTGGACAATGTCATGTGATGGGGACGACTTTCCAGGACGGGAGCGGGAAAACAAGGGGGACAACCGCAGCAATAACAACAACTTTTGTGTGCTTTAAACTCTTTTATTCTGAGGTAGCAAACACAGCTTTGCGTGCCAGCGTCTGTGGTGTAGTGGTTAGGCTTTTCACATGTCACACAGAGGAAGGGAGCTCAATCTCAACATCAGATGAACATCTCTGTCTCTCTGCTGGGATGTTGTGTCCCTTATAACCCTGGTTGGCCGTGGCAGGCAGGGACGAAATAGCCCTCTTCTTAAATGACCTTACAGGGAAACAAAACCAAAAAGCAAACAAGAATCTGAGGTAGTAAACACAGCGTTGCGCAGCTATTTGCGAGGCGCCTTATTTTGCGGCACAGCAGCTGCTGTTACAATTTTGTCATTGCCTCGATCTAATCCGGTTGACCTGGTCTCTTCCAGCCTCGACTGATTTACTATACCTTTGATGTGCCAATGTAAGCTGGGAGCTGGGGGAAAATACCCAGTTGTGTTAGATATACCCAGGTGATCACACGTTCAAGAGCATGCATATTGAACATGCAAATTTTCTGTGTTTTTTTATAATTTATACTTTACCTTCTTGCTTTTAGAATCTTTATGGAATAAGTTTGGAAATTATTGATTTTACCCCTTTTTTTACTCAATTTTTTTTTCTTCCATCTTCAAGTTTGATGTTTTGATGTTGTTTCATGTATGTGGGTAGGTTGTATTTTTTAAATGTTTTTTCAACATGAAATCATCATTATTTGGTCATAATATTCATATTATTAACTATGAGTGCACACATTTTTTATTTGTACCATTCCTTCTTCACCAGGGCTATAACTGATGAGATGTCATAGTTGTTAAACACATACGCAGAGTAAATTAGGTAAATAGCCCCACACGTGCACACAAACCGACACGCAACCCGTGTTGTATCCGTGGCATGTTGTGTTGTACATCCGTGTCGTGCTTGGACTACCCACCATATCAACTGCATGTTGCTAGATTGGACTGGGAAGACCACACTCGCTTTTTGTGTTTTGTCGGGTTTGGGTTTTTTTGCTCGGGGTTTTGTTAGCTTTCGTCATAGGTGTAACAAGGTTCGAACATTATTTTGATAATAATAATAATAATAATAATCATAATAATGACTATTTATATAGCACATATCCCTCTCACAAAAGCAGGCTCTATGCACTTTACAATCAGTTATTGCCTCAACAGATCAAGTTATTCAGAAAGCCTCTCAACTTCCAGGGAAACCTCTTTCATTAAGTTGTTCATTAAGTTGATACGGTTTTGTTGCTTGCTCAAAGTTTTTTGTTATCCTCTATCATAACTAGTAGTGCGATGCACGAAGCTAGTCTGCAGTTTTTTCGACTAAGTGTTCCATTCCATAACTGGCAATACTCACAGTAGCTCATAAAATTGTGTGCTGGCGGGGTGAGTTTAGTCGAAAATTACTCACGTATCGAAATTACGCTTTTGTGGAATGGAATATAAGTTAGTCGAAAAAACTACCAACTAGCATTGTGCATCCCACCCTAGGTTCCAACATTATTTTGATAATAATAATGATAAGAAGAAGAAGAAGAAGAAGATTATAATTACTGCATTTATATAGCACATATCCCTCTATCTCAAAAGCAGGCTCTATGCACTTTACAATCAACAGACCTAGTAATTCAGAAACTTTTTTAACTTCCTTGGAAGCTGCTTTCATAAAGTTTATAGGGCTTGGTTTTTGCTCAAGGTTTTTGGTAAGCCTCCATCGTAACTAGGTTTATGGCATTATTTCAATAAGCTGCCTTTGTAAAGTGAAGTTTCATGTTTATTGGGTTTGGTTTTTGTTCAAGGTATATTTTATCCTCTATCATAGCTAGATTTATGGCACTATGTCGATAAGCTGCTTTTATAAAGTGAGGAGGTTTTCCTGTTTATCTGTCTTGTGTTTGCTCCAGGGATGCCAATTTTCCGTAAATTTACGGAATTCTGTCAATGCTGACAGCTCCGTCAGCCCCTTTTAACTTAAAATCATCCATGTTTCTACAGTTTAAAGAACAGATCATTAAAAAATTTTTCATTGATGGCGATGAACCACAAAAAGTTCAGTAAGGATTTTTTGGTTGAGTTGGCATCCCTGTTGCTCAAGGCTTTTTGCAAGCCTTCACCGTAACTAGGTTTATACCATTAATTCAACAAGTTTCTCTCATGAAGTGGAGAGGTTTTCCTGCTTATCGTTTTTGGTTTTTGCCAAGGTATTTTTTCGTCAGTTTTTATCGTAAATGGGTTTATGACATATTTCGCTGAGCTCCTTGTCAAGTACAGAGAATTATGTCATCCTGCGCAATGGTTTCACTTGGAGTTGTTTGCTGTGGGGGTCTGTGTATTTGTAAAAGCATTGTCATCATTTCAGAACTGCTATGTTTCATATTAAATTACTGCATCTGTGGTATAATTGTTAGGCTCTTTGCCTATCATCTGGAGGACAGGAGTTCAGTCCCCATCTAGGAGGAACATCTTCATATCTCTGCTGGGATGTTGTGTCCCTCTGAGCCCACTTTGGCCCTGACAGGCATTGTCAAAGTTGGCTGCCTCTTAAATGCCCTTACAGTGTTACAAGGCACGTAAAACAGAAGCAAGATCACCTTCAATAGTAGCCCAAACAAAGCACAAATGGTTAGTGAATGATGTTCAAAATAATGTTAATCTCTATCTTCAACTCTGACGGCTTTAGAATTATTTCAGCCTAGAGTCAATCGCTACTGGTATAAGTAAACAGCCTGTATATCGCTTAGTCTTATGTTTCTTGGTGAGCAATCAAAGTTTAACAAAGTACATCACTACTGTCAGGTGCCATCACTTATCCAAGTGGGCTGGTATTATCCCGGTATGTATTAAATAATTTTTATAAAGCCTTTAGTCGTTAGCGTAAAACTTGAAGCATGTAACAGTAGTTTCATAATCTTGGGATTGATGTCTTTGGGCAAGGGGTTTGGTTTCATTGCTAAATTATCAATTGTCAGCTGACTCTGCAAGTTCAACACTTTCACACATAATTTGTTCTTATGATGTACCTCGGTGCAGGAGTTCTCAAACTTTGTCAGACCCGAATGTACGTCAAGAGTAGACAGTCGAATTTTTTTCAAAAATGGAGGCAACAAGTGTGGATTAGAGGGCTGGTGAGCAAACTGCTAATGCTCTGACAGACTTGTCTATTGGACAAAATAGAGTTGGCTCCTTGGCAAGCCGCACTATGTCCGATAACGTCAAAAGTTACCTAATAGAAAAAAATTATATATTCTGAAAATAAAAGGATATGAAGATTATTTTTTCTGAAACTAAATACAGAGGAATCTCATGTCTTCTGTGAGGACTAAATGTTTTGTTGACACTTTCCAAGCTAAGATAAATGAGTGGATAGACACATGATGTGTGGAGTGTTTCTCCATGAGATCCGTCAGAGAAACTTGAATGTCTCACCCTCTGATGAAGTTTGAGAACCACTGCACTAACAACAATACAGCATATCTTTAGGACTTAACCTACCAACCTAGATTCGGCAAGCTGATCAGAAACTCATCTCTTTGACTTTGGTGCTGTTGATATATTATGTTTGTCATGATTGGGATGCGTCGGCCACAAATTCTCTCTCGGCTCTCGGAGCCATTTACAAATCTGTGCTGCTGCTGCGTCATCGCTCCTGCTCCTCTCTCTACCATAACCTTGCTTCTGAGTACAGTTGTCTCCACCTGAACGCACAGTGCTTGATAGGGTTTGGAAGTTCGTTTACACGGAGCGTGTGTTTACATGATTCGGATGATCAATAAAATTATAATGGGCAAAAATATCCATTGTATGACTATAGGGTGTGTTGGGGCGGAGCGAGCCTTTTTGTAGAGTGCGCTTAGGCGGAGACTACTGTATCAGTTGTTGATTATCATGTTCTATTTCCTCATACTACATGTCATGTTGTTGTTGTTGTTGTTGTTAAAGGTACAATGCCTCTTTCTGGTACAGGGCGGATGTTGGACATCAATAGTTTTGGGTGATGGGTAAAAGTTTTTCTCCCTATCCTTTTTTTATGTGTAAGGTTCTGGATCACTATGCAATGCAGTTACCCAACTAGTGTATAGTATAGTAAATCTTGGAAACTTGAATGTCTGAAGAGATAATCGAGTTTCATAAATTTTAAGAAGTGGGGTTTTTTCATTAGAAAAGACCAAAATTAGAGTGATCTTGTCGCAAGCTCTCTAAAGTAAACACTTGTCTTTTATATGAGATGATAGGATGAGGGTTTTTGTCCAGTCACCAGTTCACAGGCTTGGTGTTTCATATGCAAATCATCAGGACGACAGAATTGAAACATTTCAATTGGTGCAGAACTAGATTAGCACTTGGCTGGGATAGTAATAGCTATCGATATTTCTTCGTTATTTCTTTAAACGGTGCATTGTGTCTTTATTTACTGCACATAAATGTGGCGTTGCTTAGTGTTTTTTGTTGAACCTTCAAACCTTGAGAAGCTGTGTATGTGAGCAGTGTTCATAAACGGCCTACTTATTCCCTGAGAAGTGGATGTCTGTTCTCATGTTACATCTGCTGATATGATATTTCATTGCATGTATGAACTTGAGAGGTGCTAATGGCATGTCACAAATCATGAAACCTTCTCACCCTTTGAACTAGCAACTTGGCATGTCGAATCTTCATTTAGTGGCAACAGTAAAACCCTTTTCATAGATAAAACAGACAGAAAAAACCCACAATACTTTACTTAGTCTTTAATCGTTTCATAAAAATTCCAGTTTGATTATTTATTCATATATCAGTAATTCCTAAGAAAGAAGATTTCGAAATTTCAAAATCTCCCCTCCTTTATGTCAGATACGACTTTTCTTACCTTATTTGCAAGCATAAACCATGTATGTTGTATATTGCTTAAAGCCTGAATGAAATATGACAACGTACAGCAGTAGCAAGAGTATTTGAGTTTTTACTGCAAGTCCTTGTAAGATCAGCACACTGACAAACAACACCAATGAAATGGAGCTCACCACACACACATCATTATTTCTCACAATTATTCTAATCATCTCTTGGAATATCTGGTTAAAACATTTGATACACTGGAATAGAAAATCTTGACTTGAGAGTGCTTCCTTAGTGACTGTTGTTGGTTCATGAACGTGTACTGAACTGTGCATGAGCAGCTTTGTATGTCACGTAGGTCTCGGAGCATTGTTTGACACGAAACCGTTGAACAGTCTGTGGAAAGTTCCATAATTTCATAATCCAGGGCCATGAGTCCCAGAGATAAAATTTAGATCTAAAGGTGTGCATGGAAAATAGCTTTGTGGTCTTTGCTTATCTAGGGCATGGAAGGGAAGCAAAGAATAGATTGAGTCGTTTTGGTGTTATTGTTTTTTTTACGCCAGGCTGAGGTTTTCCACTTACTTTATAGTTCGTTCTTTATAGAGGCACCAGCCGTTTTAGCTGTTTTAGCCAGCAATTTGTGGAAAGATGGGTTTTTAGCTTTTTAAGTGTGCACAGCCCAAGATATCAAAATGTCTTCTGAAAAAGAAAGTTTTGTTAAAACCTGGATGTTTCCTGATCATTATCCCTGAACACTGTCCTGATGTCTTCTGCCTCTATGCATGTTATCATTTTTGCTCCATACTTGTTTCTGTTTCGCATCCATTTTCTTATGTTCTTGGTTATTATGGCCTCGCATTTTTATTACTGCTTGCTATTGGTGTATATGGGCTGGTGGTTGTGGTTATTTTTCTCTCCCCGTTGCACTGGTTTTATAGTGCTGAATGGGATGTATAGTAAAAGCTTTAAACTTAATTAGTTTTGTAGAAAAGTGGGTCAAGCAAAACTAATATTTTAAGAAGTTTTAGAAAACTATATTTTGGAGATGTTGAAATACTATTTTCTCAGTTGCTATCTTGTTCCATGCTTTAGGCTAAAGGACAAAGGTGCATAAAATGCACAACCGTTCAATGGTGACCATCTGTGATGCCAAACCCAAGTGCTTATCTTAATCCATAGACAACTCCGCAGGGCAATTTGATTCATCAAGGAACTAACACATATCTGCACCATAAATGCAAATTTTTAGATTTCATAATTTTTTATCTGTAACATTTTTTATTACTGTTCTCACTGTCTATACCAAGTCACCAAATTTAGACAAATAAAATGTTAACGCTTCTTTCCTCTACAGTTGTACGCTTGCAATTCTTCCTGTGTAAGAGCTCTATCTTGTGTCTGTATAAGTGCTCTATCTTGTGCCAGTGTAAGAGCTCTATCTTGTGCGATCATCAGTTGTCATGGAGTAGTTGGTTCTTATCCTGTAGATGATCAGTCTGTGTTTGGGATTTCATAGCTTTTGTAGGCCTCTAGATCATTCAGTTTTAAGTGGCTCCTACTGCAGAGGTATAATAAGGGAAAGAAATGTGTTTTGATTTTCGGGATGTTTCCTCTCTGCATTTTAAATTTCTTTCAAATGTGAGCATTGCTTCAGGTCGTGTCGATGTGTACAATAGTTGTGTTAAAGGAAAATGTGGGAAGCTCGTTAATGCTTGAGAATTCGTAATGCATTAATACAACTTTCTCTTTGATATTTCTATTGTTTTTGTCAACACAGAGCAATGCAACGCTTAGGGGTTAAACGG
>JAUKPP010047286.1:0-16870 GCA_032273245.1 Phyllaplysia taylori | reverse complement strand
AACACAACTTTGTATTTGTCAGCAAGAGAGACTGAGAGAGAGAGAGAGAGAGAGAGAGAGAGAGAGAGAGAGAGAGAGAGAGAGAGGAGGGAGGGAGGGAGGGAGGGAGGGAGATAGATTGAGAGAGTGTGCGACTGTGTGTGTGAAACTTACTTTCCCTTCAAGTCTGTCGAGCTGCCGTCGTGTTTCACAATTGCCCTCAGGTGATCCCATGATGCCTTGCAGTCATACTCCATCTTGTTCAGTTTGTTGAATAACTCTTCCCAGTCCACCTGTGAAAGAGAGAGAGAGTGTGTGTGTCAGAATTGCTGATTAAATAAGACAAGGAGAGAGAGAGAAAGGGAAAAAGAGAGAGAAAGAAAAGAAAGATATAATGAGCCAGTGAAAAGAAAGAGACAGGGCGCAAGGGGAAACTAAAAGAGAGAGGAGATACAAAATTGTAGTGAAAGAATAGAGGGAGAGAGAGAGGAGAGAGAGAGAGAGGGAGAGAGAGAGAGACAGATAAAAGAGTTGGGCTCAGATGTAGCTAGAGATATAAAAACTCAGCAAAGCTTGAATACCTTGAGTGTGGATTTCTATCATACCATCTAAGGTTGACTTCTCCCATTTCTCTACTATTAAGGAAACAAAAGTATTTTTGTGACATCTCTCAATTTTCTGAGCAATCTTGACAATATTTCAAACACTGTTTGGGAGTAATCTGTTCACAAAGCTTACACTTAATTGGTAATGCAACACAAAAAAAGGTATATAAAGGCACAAAGAGATAAAAGTGATATCCATGTTTTTTTCTGTGACAAAAATGATGCAAGTACGCACCCTTGAACATCTGGTGACAGGGCCAATATCGGAGTAGAGGTCTGTGGAATCAGGGAACTGCTCGATGATGAGCGTACACAGATGGTGCAGGAGCGAGTGCTTGTGCACTGTGTCCTTCACCTCTGGCACACGCTGCAGGAACTCGACGCTGAACGCCCGGATCTGAGGTCACACACAATGCAAAGGTTAAAGGTCACTTGTTGAGCACAGTCTGCCAAGACATAAACACTTACCTCAAAATAATTAGAAAAGTGTTATCACCGAGGTTGTGTTCTAATTCAGGTACTGTGTTGAAAACTAAACAAGTCTTACTGACAAGCAATTACAATCACAAAAGAAAGAAAAAAAGATCACCATCAGGGTTTTTCAGAGACTAATATCATCGCTGGTTTGACAAAGGGGCAAAGACTACAAAGGATATAGTAGCATATCTGCGCCTTTGTAATTGCACCAGAGATATGTAGCTTTAAATAATTTACCAGCTATACAAAACACTAAGCCAGAAATGTTTGAATGCATTTGCATACAAGCCTTAATTCACACAGTACACATACATATATAAGTGCTCGAACTCTTCCTTCCTCTATTACTCTCCCTGTCACATACAAGTGCACACACATCAATGCTCAGATATCAGCATATACACACATGCATACACATACACCCCTGTATTTCTTTCTCTAACCCCACTCCCGGAACTCACAGCTGCCCCATTGAGGAAGTTTCCAATGGCCAGAAGGCCAGACAGAATACACCGGAATGTCTGGTTCTTCTGCAAGTCCGTGATGCCTTTCTTCAGGTCCATCAATGGCTCAGCGATTTCCTGAAGATAAAAAGAACATAAGACATAAAAGGTGTGGGGAAAGGTAGCATTACAAAAAACATTGGGTCGGAAGGGTAACTGCAAAATATCCACCTGCAAATAAACAAATTTATACAAACTATTTCATGGAAATGAAGACGTCTACAGGCTGCCGGAGGACCAATGTTCTACATGTTTTCACAATAGCAATATAAAAAGCTTAAAGGACATCACAATGCAGTGAAACTGTCACACTGCTTCCAACTTCAGATAGAGGATACTTTTCTTTCATTTAGTATTACAAGTGAAGAAATCCATAAAACAGTTACTCGGTTCACTAAATTTAAATGGCATGGTTAAGCACATTTGTCTCCAGGTATGTCATATTGAAATTGAACATGCATAGTGTCTCCACTTTTAAAAATGATACATTCTTTTTATGAAAAAATTGTCCAATGTAAGTAGAAAAAAGACCTATCAAGTCACAGAGGATTTACTAAAATTCATGATTAATTAACGCAAATGCCATCTCATGTTGTTGCATCATTACAAGCTCTTGGTTCACTGAAGAACGTGACTTGCCTGTTCGAGAGTCTCGTAGTCCAGCTTGAAGAGCCAGAGTTTGAGTCTTGCCTCCAATTCAAACACAGAGGACAGTGTAAGGAGGAACTGCTCAGCAGTACCCAGCGGGACATCCGGATTTGCCATCTGGGCTTCCAAGATCTTTGACTTTTCTTCCTCCGTGGGGATCATGGTGGTGAGGATTTTCTGCAAAGCCCAGGAATTAACAGATTGTAATTTTTTTTTTGTAACTTGAAAAGAACAGACTTCTACCATTCGAAGAAGTAACTTTTAAATACTCCTAAGCACAAAGTTGACAGTATATCTGTTAAATTCAAAAGCAGAAGGTATAAAGAAACGTGAAAAAGAAACTGCTGTATCCTGAACTATACTGGACTCATACTCCTAGCAAATACTCTACATATGGACATTGTAATTAAATCAGGTCTGCATCAATGTTCATATGCTTAAAAAACAACAACTAACTATTCTTTCCCTTACATTTTTTCAAAAAAGAAAAGTACATGTATCTAAACTGAAAGGATCCTTTTGTAGAGTGACAAATAGTCTATCCTCAGGACTCTGCAAAAAGTATGTTTTATCACACTGGGTAATACTGAATGAAAATGTAATCATAAGTGGATCCAGAGTTTGCCATACCTCAATGCCCTCTTTGTTCATGATAGAGTTGTCCATCTTGAGAATGGCCGCTTTGATGGTCCTGGGCGGGGGCAGTACGGTCAGACCAATGTTGATGGCATTGGAGCGCTTCGGGCCCAGGACTGTTATCTCTTTCTTTCCACTTGAGTCTTGTTTCTGCACAGACAATGCAATGAGCCACATTTTAAACAGTTTGTTTGCTTTGTTCCAGTTTTACACTGAAGGTCGTCTCAGCACCAGGAAATAGATTAGGATAACAGTAGCACTGAAAAGAAAAAGGAGCAGACCCCACCAGAGTACCCACCAACCTCCCACAAACTATACTATAATTATATTGAATAGAAGGACAACCGGACAGGATTGAAGACAAAGACAATAGGTGCTACTTTACTCCTTAATCTAGGTAGTGAAATCTCTTAGAATTAAACAAAAGCAGACAGGGAAGAAAAAAGAAATACAGAAGGATTACAAATTGAAATTATGATAATCTGATGAAATGATGAGGTTAATGTTAAACAAATGAATAAGAATACAGGTAAATAATAGCCCGTCGAAGCTGCTTCTTTTATACAATAAACAATTGTAACTTAAAGAATAAGCAGAGGCTACCGGCAAAACACTTCTTATACTTCATAGAAAGCTTATCATCATTATCAACTCACATGAATAGAACTGACTGAGTGCCCTCAGTATACAAATCTCACTTTTATCTTTTATGACATTTCACATGTCAGAGACTGACTGACACTGAGAAACAGATTTGTTCCATTTCGTTGCCATATTCAAAATAAGGATGAGACTTCTAGTACTGACAAAGTTTCGTAATAATACAAGAATGTACAAAAAAATGAGATAGCAAATGAAAAAAAAAGCTCTCTAGGCTAAAATAAAAAGTATCAATATGTATAGAAAGGAAAGAACCAGATACCTCAAACCTTAGGCAATATAGAAATACAGATAAATATAAATAATATAAATGGATGTATGCATGACAATAGATGCGGCTAGGGATTGTGGGATATATCCATATTGCTTATATTATGGGATATTCACTGGGCTTGGGATAGTGACATATCCATGTAGCTTATGGGATATTCAATCAGCCTTCAAAGAAAACGGAAGATTGGGTGATTGGTAGACATTTGGGGAGGAAGGGAACGGGAAGGGGGGGGGGGGGGGGGGACACTTCATGCCCAAAGTATCTTCCAGCAAAATGAGAATGAAAATCACTAATCTGATGCTCCCAGCCCCATAATCTTTACCAAAAATAATAGACATGCCTTCATGAGATAGATTAAAAAACTTATGCTGTCTATAATCCCTTGTGACAGGAATACAGCCCTTTTAAATACACTGCTTTTACCCAGCATAATTTGAAAAATAAATAGATACTGAATGCATAATAAGGAGGTAACACCGCTTTCTTGTTACTTTTTTCCTTTATCTACGCTAAAATGGTTCTTCCACATAAAATTCATGACCTAAGATACAGAGGTTCTTAGAGTGTATTGAGAGACATCGCAGTGGATTTTGCAAAACTGACCCTGCACCCCCTTACAAACAGCTTAATTTGTAAATTATTTCTCTAAAGTGGTAGGGGTGTGGGTGGTGGAGGGATATAATAACAATTATAAGCCTGTTAAAGATGGGTAAGATAAAAGAAAAAAAAAAGTAAGGAGGGGTATGCATAGAAAACATTTGAGCAAAACTGAGGAAAACTAGCAAATTGAGAAAGAAAGATGTCAGATATGTATAGAAAAATATTACTTGTACATTTTCAAAAACATAATTTAAAAAAAAGAAAAGAAAAAAGCCCACAGACAAGGAACAGAGAGAAAGAATAGAATGGACATGACAAAAAAGGATTTTACAAGAACCATCTCCTAAATAGAAAGGAATGTAATGCCAAAAAAAAAAAAAAAGAATGATGTAAAACCCAATTCCCAAAAGTTTCAGCAAAAATATGTGACATTCTTAGCAAAAGACATTCCATTTAGAGCGTGTATAATGTCAGGCATCCAAAAAGCTATACATGAAAAGGCTATCTATAGATAGTTGGCCTTGAGGGCTACTTACGAGGGTTGGGAGGGGAGCAGAGAGGCAAGAATAAATTCATTAAGCATGATCATCTGTCAGGATGAGGGTGTATCATCAATGCAGAAAAGAATACAATATGAAAAACTCATATGGTCATCATGTGTGTGCATCTGGGAAAGCTAGGCCTATCCTCAGGTTTAGTCATTTTAGAAAATTCCATCACTGTTCATATCTTTTCATTCTCCTCTGTTTTGCTTCTCATGTTTTAACATGAACCTTTAGTTAAGCTATGTATATAATACCACCGCTCCAGACAGCTTTTCATTCTATGATTTGCTTTTCAAGTCTTTCAATTACTTGACTTTTTAGCTAGGCTATCCTGTACAAGTCATGCCAAAGCACTTCACAGCTTCTCATTTCCTATATCTAGCTTGTCAGTTTTTTAAATATTTTTATTAACATGAACTTTCAGCTTCAATTGACATTTCTGAATGTGGACCAATTTTCAGGCAAAATTTTGTGCGTTCATACTTTCATGCTATTTTCTCCACCTAACCATGAGTGACATCCATCCGAAAATCTCAGGAACTCACACACAAACGTTTTTAAAAAACAGATGTCTGTTGAAAAAGGAGGGGAGAAAGCTTGAATTTTATTGTGTGTCCCTTCACAAGTGAAAAATGAAAACACATACTAAGGGTGTGAAAACTGAGAATCATTGACGATACACTGTATGTGGTTGTACGACTGACACTGGTGAAGTGACACTATATAAGAAAACAGATGGCAACAGTAGCAGTACGAAAGGAGAATGGAAATGTTTACACGTAGTCAAAGATTTCATTCATGTTGAAAGGCGCATGTCTTCTCTCATCTGGCTTTGCTTTTATTATGACTACATAATAAAAAAGATCTTACTGATTAAAAAACAACACTTTTTCTTAAATGTAACAGTACTGAAGTTTGTCACACCTTTTGTTATCATAAAAGCAAAACCAGTTGATTGATATAAGTGCCAGCATGAACAAAGAGAGAGGTCATGGATGCAAGGTTAGTGTTTTTGGGTGCAACGCAATGTTTAGCAAGATGTCAAGTGCTCAGATTATTTCCCTACACACTTCTAAGAAACACATGAATGTAAATGGGGAAACACAAGGATTTGCAAAACAGCCTAGCGATTCATAATTTATTTAATGCTCTCTTAAATTAATCCCTTTCTATACAGACATTATCCTATGTGCCTCTATCAGCTCAGCATCACCATATCATGTGAAGCTTTTGCTTATATCACCCCCTCCTCCCTCTTGTAACAGTAAGGTTATTTCAGAGGTGGACTATTTCAACCCGGCCTGTCAGGGCCAAGCCTGACTGAGAGGGGAAGCAACATCCCAGCTGGAAGACAGAGCTGCTTGCCAAGCTTGGTGAGCAAACTCCCATCTCCTACGTAATGGGCAAAGCACCTTAGAACACGCCGGTGTGGTGAGAGGATAAATGTAAGTCAGATATTAGAAAATTTTCAGCTTTTATTATGTTTATCCAGAGTTTTATAAATCAAGACAACTATAATGCACTGGTGTTTGAACACTGGCAGGAGACTAGCAGATTTAAGTGTATCCCAGAACACAGAACAAAGTACACACAAACATAGGACAAAATATTCCCTGTCAGGCATGGTGAAGTACCACTGTGCACGCAGGCTTTGGATCAACCATAAGGAGCAATCACAGAAATTTAAAGGGTATCATTCAAAAGCTACAAAAGAAAACGTGAGTAGAGAAAAGTGTCCTTACCACATCCTGAAGATAAAATGCATAGCACATGCAACATGAGATTTTCGCCAGCATCGCCGCTCAGATCCGTCGATGGAAGAGGAAAATGAGACGTCAGAGCATTGAGAAACATTGCTAATCATTCATGGATCAAAGTTACACCACAATAAAAACAACAAAAAGTAACAAAACTGTCACAAAAAGGTAACAAAAGATTGTGTGGAAAAAGGAGTGCAGAGGAATTCAGAAAGTCTAGAGGAGTAAGCGAGGATGGAATGTGACTGAAGAGATCATCACTTGATGTTGCAGGCAAGCAGGATTGAAAAATAATTCTCTCTTTTGCAGAGAGAAATAGGTACACATCTTAGTGTACACTTAATAACAGGAGGTTTTATACTGACTTGTCTTTTGCTTGAGACTATTCATGATCACCTTCTTCCTGTTATTCCTGGCACAACAATTTGACAATCTACAGCACGAGGAAAACTTGACAAGGCAGAAGGCCTTTAAGATTATTTGACCTCTACCCTGTAACTGCCCTGTTCTTGGCCAGCAATTAAAAAAATAACTGTAGCTTCTGAAGGGATTCTTGCAAAGGGGGGCCTATCAATTGTTTTCTTGAAGATATTAATGTATTAACATTGACGTGAAAGATTATTTTGTAATTGAGAGCTCAACGAATGCAGAAAACTCCGAGTGAAAGACTGGCAGGTTCTGGGTTGGAGGAAGAAAGACATGGATGCAGCAAGGGCTTGGGTCTCATCTAGCATCAGAGATCAGTCGGAGTGTGTCAGGGATCAGTGGACCGACTAGAGAGAGCTAATCATGAGACAAGACAACATCGTGAGAACAAGTGTGCGTCACATCACTGACCATACGATATCTGAAAGTGTTGTCACGGAACTCACTGTCTAATGACATGACACTACACACAACTGACAGCAAACATCAACATTAGTACTACATGAATTAATACTTGATTTACAATACTGAGCAAATGCATTTAATAAAAAATAACACAAAATTAATCTCAGCAACTCTGCCACAAATTGAATCATTTAATGACCCATTACAACATCTAGACTAAGAACTAACTGAAGCCAGTGAACTAGAAACTAATGAACATTATTATCTGCCAGGCTTTTTTAGATAAATAAACCAAATCCTTTGCATTACAGTTCAGTATGTTAGCAAAGAGCTCTAATATTATGATACAAAAATTGCTTAGTTCTTGAGCAGTTACTGCCAAGCGTTAACAAGATAAGTTCAGAAATTAAAGCAAAGCTCAAAATATCAAGACAGATGTTTGCCAGCACGAGAATGACAACACAGCACATTGCAACAACACAAAGCTTGCTTGAGTCTAAAGGTTTACTTTATCAACTGCAGAAATTCCTTTCCGAAAATAAATGTTCATCTGTGAGTATTAACAATGACTGTCAAAGAATAAATGACCTGTGGTGTTGTGAAATTGCTTGAAGTATAAACTGCCATCCACTTCTGAATGTTTGCAATACTTTGAAGCAAAAAATGCTTTCTTTTCCATACATTATGAAATTTGATTCACAAGGTTTTTAGCCCTAAAACCAAAGTGTCTTCCATGTGAGGTTTGCATCTGTATGTTTAGTACACATGAAAAAGTACATCTATCTAAAGTTGTGCTAAGCATTGACAAAAAACAAAAACGAAACAAACAAGCCAAGCAATGGGGCTATGTCAGCACTACTTGCCTTTTGTTTGATGTCTGCAGTTCGAGTCTCAAACAGGTGCTCCAACTTCTCTGTGTCGATTGTGACGGGCATCAGCTGCTTCCAGATGAGCTCGCCCTTGGCGCTGGGGTGTGGTTCGGTGCCTGGCAGTGCACGCCAGTGAAGACGCACAGTTTTCTTGTTCTTCTTCAGGTTAGCACCAGGGGGTGGGGGCAGGGCGGGGCCAGAGCTAGGAGGGGGAGGAGCACTGCCGGGAGGGGGAGGGGGTGGGGGAGGCAGACCTCCGGGTGGAGGGGGAGGTGGAGGTAAACCTCCAGGGGGAGGGGGAGGGGGAGGCACGCCTCCTAGGGGAGGGGGAGGAGGGGGCATACCAGGAGGTGGAGGCGGGCCGTCACAGTCAAAGAAACCTTTGGGCTGAGCGAACACGTCATCGTCATCCTCGTCCTTGAGGTCGGTGAAGTCCATGTCCTTGATCATGAGCTGTCGCTTGAGGCGGCGCTGGATGCGATCCCACTGCAGGTCACTCTCGGTCTTCTTCTCCGGTTCGGGAGCCGGTGCTGGTGGCTTTCTGACGTCCTGTTGACGTGCCAGGCCCTCCTTGGCCGAGGAAATAAGTCCACTTGCATCACCGGTGGGCCGCTGGGCCATACGAGGCAGCTTCATCTCATCTCCTTTCAGTTTGTTCAACATGTCCTTCACCTGAACACACACAACATGTCATTAATGACTGCAAATTTTGAACATCACACTGGCATAAGCGCCACTAAAAGAAAGCAAAGTATGGCTATTTGGGAAACCAGTGTACATCGTGTAGGTGATAAAATATAAAACAACTGTAATGTAGTTGACATGACATTACAACTGACAGATTTTGTAATACGTTATTGAATTGATTATGACAGCTATCAGGCTGGGATGAGGACAGCTGGAGAACACAGCACAAATGTAAACTCTGTGGAGAGCTGTCATTGATGGAGTGATAGGCACAATGAACTGATTTTGACATCTCTCCTTGGGCTTACATAAACTTTCACCTTTATAGGCCATTACTCACTTACAAAATTTATATTTTGACAAAATGAAAGATCTGTAAATAGGCCATTAATACAACATATTGATAGACAAGAAGTTTGACAAAAAGGTATGTTTTAATTGTCAGGATTACCCCCCCTTCCCATATTCACTGATTCAGTGGTTACTGTCCAACATTTCACGCACCTGACTGCTCTCTCCGGTGGGAGGTAAGCCATTCTCCACAGCCCGTGGTGATTGAGGGCCTTTGTTGTTGTCCTCCTGTGGGTGTCCGTGCTTGTACAACTGCCATCGCTCGTTGCTGGAGGCTGGGCCACCCTGCTCGTTGCGCTCATCGTTGATAGCGTTGTTTCGTGCCTCCAGGGAGTTGGGGTCCAGCTGGGCCTCAGCAAAACTGTGGTAGCCCGACTCATTGTAACCCTTGCCGGGGAACTTCTGCTGGTCTGAGAGGGGTGGAGAGATAGATGAGGAGAGTGAATCACTTTGAACTATACCTGCAGAGCTTTGGCAATAATGAAACTGTGCTAGGATGAGAACGTCGCCATTTGGCAAAGAATATTGACAAATTAGTGTAAGATATTTTTAGGAATCTGACTGAAACTCTGAAGTACCTTCATTGTCGCCTTTCTATTTTTTTAAAAGGTAAACTAGTTTCAATCTGAAAAATATCACATTTTGGATGTATAAACCTGTGTTCATCCATTAATACTAAGTTTCCTTAAACTTGAATGAATATAGTTTCATGAAAGAAATATCACTTAATAGCATGCGGACAGAACATTACAATATGACATTTCCATAACAATTAAACTTTTTGTCTTCAATATTAATACATGTATACTGCTCACTGAGCACATGCTGAGAGTTAGTTGCAATCACTTTTTGTTCTCAAAACACATGCACAGGTGGTGGAAATGCAATATATGACAACTTCGACACAAAGACAATAAGAGATCTGAAAGTGCTTGATCTCAAATTTCACTGATAATAGGGACACATTGCAATTAAAAGGTTCATGGGTGTGTTCTCCCCCTGATTAGTTGAGTCTTGAATTGATACAAATATTTACTCCCAAAGTTCCCTCACTGATCGCTATTGCAGAAGGATTGACTCGATTTCAGTCAAATTAACATTAAAGTGTCTGGAAACAAGAAGGGATAACTTTAAACAGAAATTTCTAAAGATTTTAAGCAAGAGAAAATGGAAGGAATATATGCAAATAAAGAGAAAAGACAGGGTAATCTATACTGAAGAATATATTGTTTTACTGAAATCTATCTGGCTAATTTTGGTAAAACGCAAGATATGCAAAGTACTGACGGGATCAAGCCTTGAGAATTTTCCTACAAAGGCGTATGAGACAAAATGAAGAAATACAAAGACAGACAGAGGAAAAAAGTCTGCAGACTCGCAGGAGGTGTTCCAGCTTGGCTTACCAAAGGAGACATCAATACCGGAACTGTCGTAAGAACTGACCGACTCACTGGTCGCTGACCTCTGGTGGTTCATGAAGTGTGGGTGCTGGGAGGAGGTAGAGGAGGTCAAAGGCTGGGTGTGGCTGCTCTCAGGGAATGAACCACTGCTGCTTAAACTACTGGCTGATGATGCCACGGAGTGTCGGTCCCGGCGGTGACCACTGGACAATGACACTCCTTCATCATCTAGGATAACCTGACCTGGCAGTGGCTGCTTCAGTCGATCGTCTTCAGGGCTGCGGGGGGAAAAGTTGGGGCGTTCACGGTTTAGGGTGCGGGGGGAGAAGTTGGGAGGTTCGTGGTTCAGGGTACGTGGAGAAAAGTTGACAGGCTGGTAGGCTTGGGTTCGGGGAGAGTTGAGCGTTTGAGTTGAAGACGTGTCATAGTCCTTCGGCATCTCCTCTTGCCTCGGGCTCGATGCACCTGATTCTCTAAATTCTCCTGTGAAAATATCACTAGCAGTCCGAGACAGGAAAAAGTTTGGTCGGTCGCTATTTCTGTAATCTCCATTTCTAGAATCTCTTGGTGAGTAATTATTTGAGCGTGGCGTGCGACTCCCATTATCTTCTGAACCGTTAAACGGGAGAGGGCGTTGTCCCTCCTCAGAAGGTGTGCGGTTTGACGAGGTGTTAGGGAGGTGAGCAGAGACAGTTGGTTGTCTTTGGGAAGTGAAATCTGGGGGTGCCGTAGAGGCAGAGACACTGGGGTCCTGAGTGAAAGATGTGGGCAGACTGTGGCGCCCCCGTGAGTGGCGGGCTTCTGACTCTTGAGACAAATCCGCATTCGCCCATTCTGCAGGCGGCGGGGGAAGGTCTGGCTGTTGGGACAGCAAATTCTGTTGCTGCTGTTGTGTGTGCCGCTCCATAACCTTCTGCAGCTCATGTTGTTCTTTGATCAGAGAGCACTGGCGGTTCCTACGCCGCGTTCGTGAACCTGAGGGAGGGGCCATGGGTCATGCAAGTTAGTGAACACAACACAAATGCACTCACAAGCACACAGCGATTTCGTCCATGACACAATCCAGGTATACAACTGAGTCAAAAGACTTAACAGACAACATAAGTCAAACAATAAACTAGAACATTCCATTAGTGAGGAAATATGGAAACAAATTCCTTAGAGGGCAAGTCACTGAGAATATAGTAATGACTAAAAACACACAATACTAGGAAGTTTCAATGAGTACATGCTGATTGGAGGGTTTAGAAAGCTGTCAGAAAGTTCAGTAGAAAGAGCTACATTAGTAATTGGTTCTCTGTCTATCTTTCTTACACACCCACACACTCACGCGGACAGATACAAAAACACACACACACACACACACACACACACTTTCACACACACACACACACACACACACACACACACACACACACACACACACACACACACACACAAAAACAGCACTAAAGACATGCCAAAAGCTTTAAGAAATACCCTGACTGAAAATATACTCACCCTCTGAACCCTCTTCATTTCCAAACAAATTCCTCCATCCTGGAAATTTTGTGTTAAATAATTTCTGAACCAAAAACTCCATGATGGAGTCAACACGTCTGGAAATCAATGTCCAGAGCACTAGGTTCTGCAAATCTTTTCAGTCAGAGAAGTTTTGAGGATCCTTGCACCCAGAAATGACCAGGTTTCAAATTAATCCTCTATAAGAAAATTCTGCTGCACAGCAATATAAGGCGACCCAGCTCTGGGCACTATATCAGCCTTCTATCTTGGTATAAAGAATATGAAATGCCACAATTAACGACTCACTTTCTCTCCCTCTACCTACACCTCACCAATCCCTTTCCTCTATCTCTTTCTATTCTCCACTCCCAGTTCTTTCAAGTTAGGAAAATCAATCCGTATTTATGTCAAGCACAAACCAATGAAAAGGATTTTGACAATCGTGCTCAGAGACAGTTGTTCCCAGCAATCTCTCTTGTTGGAAGAAAAAAAGGAGAAAAACTACTGAGACTTTTTCCACATACATAGACAGAACTACCAAGCTGTTACTTTTTTCATCAAGCAATTCCAACAAAACAAGATGTCAAACATCACTCGTCTTAGTCTCTAACAGGCAGTACATATTTGAGCAGGCTGTCATGAGGCATATGATAAGTAAACTAGAACACACACACAAACACACGCGAGGCACTCACTCTGGGGTGATGTGCTGGTCCCGAACTGATCACCTGCTGGTTTCTCCAATTGGCTGCCGGGAACAACGGGTTCAGTGTCCTCTGGGGGAGCTCCGAAAGATCTGAGGATGAATTCACAACAGATACATTTCAATGACTCTAAACACACAACCTTAATCTACTTAAGTATATCATGCTTTGTCAATGAAGAAGCCCCCTTTAATCAATTGATACTTTAAAATCTCTGAGAAGAACAATGTCAGATTATAGAAATTACACCAAATTTTTAAAATTAGATTGCTCCCCTCTGATTATCATGTTAAAAGATTTTGTAGGAATTTCAATTTCATTTAGGCACTAGTCTGAAAAAGAAGTTTAACAGTTTTCTTCAAAGTACTACAGATGGGTTGGAACATATAGAGCGCACTGGAGCAACAGAGCTATGTGCATCGACAACTATGAAGGTGTCCCTACTCTTTCTGCTCTTGTCTCCTGCGTCTGAAAGCCTCGGCGGGTGTCTCTGGGCTTGCGGCCGGCATGGCTGGGGTGCTCTGGACTTTATTCAACTTGCGGTCGTTACCGCCATCATGGCGTTTGGATTTGCGCACTTGACCCTCACTCTTCATGCGGGGAACTCGTCTGTGGAGGAGGGGAAAACAACAACAAGGGTAGAGCTACAAGTCAACATTTCGACATGAGTAAACAATCAGCTTCTCTTTATGGTAAAAGATGATCATGACAATCACTCTTAGTGAAAAAAAGACCCTAATAGGATTCGCACTAACAAAACACATATGGAATAACCCTCCAGGAGAAAGAATACCACAACATGAACAAGAGGCTAAAACAGCCAAAGAAGTGGGTGCCTCTATAAATAAATAACTCCAAACTAAGTAACTGACAGAAAATTCATTGTGAAATTCATTTCGCAGCACACTTTTTCTGATGTTTGCTTTGCTGAGATGCTTTTCAGCAGCATACAATATCTACTGTGACAAACTGTGAGCCAGCACATTTTTCAAAGATTTTGTTTCAGTTTGAATGTCACAACCTGCATGCAGGGAAGAGCCTACCTGAGATTCTCTGCCTGAGGTATTGCTGAGAAATCTTCACCATCTTCATGCTTCAATGAGCCCTGGAAACAAAAGAATGAACAGTCACTATGAAGAAGTTGGAAATATCTAAAAATACAAAGCACATTCACCTAGGAAATTAATATTTCTAGTGAACCAATAATACATTTATCTCTGTAAGTCTTTTGAAATAGCAGAGGGTATGTTTTTATTGACAGAATGATACTGCCCGGGAAGGAAAAATTATTTTTGTGAAGTCTTATGTACAATACATATTATTTGATACACAAAGACTTTAAGGGAGTGTTGTAATCATGTAATGTGTAGAAGCCAAGAGGCACAGAGCAAATTTCTCCTCTGGTGGATCAATAAAGTATACTTTATCTTATCACATTTTCTTGTTTTTGTTTTGTACTTAAATGCTCTCATTTGTATTTCGATAGATATTTCTTCTAAAGAGTCTCTCCATTCAAAGCTAAATCGACCAGCAGTGATCGTTCGCTGCTCACCTCATACACCTGGAACTGCGTGAGCAGGTCAAGGTCAGCGCCCTGTTTGTTCATGTGTCGTTGTGTCACTCCGTCCATACCCAACTCCTCCAGTGCATCTGTCACGTCGTAGAACATGTCCTGGTCGGGGATGGCACTCAGCACCTGCGTGTGGGAAAACACTCATTACTACGTATTGAAACTAATGACCATAACTATACAAGGTATGTAAAATGTGAAACCACAAAAGGAAATAAACCACCCCACAAACCACATAAAATCAAACACTCCCCACCCTCTTTGGAATAAAACCGAAACAATTAACACCTATAGGTATCATTTTTAGCAGTCACAGTAGTAACAAGTGTACAGGGAGAGAGAGAGAGAGAGAGAGAGAGAGAGAGTTGGCACATGTAATAAAGCATATTGTCTTAGACAGCATGTTGCACTTGTTGATGATATCATTTGTCACTGTTACATGACCATGCCAAATTTCTCCTCAAAGATCAATAAACGTTCTCATTCTGATTCAGATGTGCAGTATCATCCCTCCAAGAGAACCCGTGTATCAGTTGCTTGCACATTGCCTACCTTGTTGACTAGCGTCATGGTGTAGACGAGCAGCTCCGAGTCCGCCCCTTCCTTCTCCCCGAGAATGGCCATGATGTTGGTCCAGGGATGGAGGCCGCGTCTGCTGTCCACTGACGTGATGGCCTTGACCAGCTGTGAGGTGTTGGCCTCCGTGTACTCCACAAAGACCAGGAGCAACTTGAGGGCCGTCTTGACCACCAGCCGGCCTTTGGAGGCCAGGAGGGAGTAGAGCCACTGGACAGTGGCGTTGTGTCGGATCACGCCCTCCATACCGTCCACGTAGAGCATCACTTGACCCAAGGCTGAGGGAGGAGAGCACAAGGGGAGATACAGAAATAGTTTTACGTTTATAACAAATCTATCCTCCTATTTTGCATACAGATAGTCTCTTTCAAATGACAAATACAGAACTCAGCTGCTCATGCTGTCATTCTGATTTGCTAAACGCGGAAGTTTACTTCAGACAATTTTACTGAGGGGACTGAAAGCTGATTACAAATACCGCTCACCAATAGTAAAACATGGTTAGATGATTTGACAATTGTAACTATCACAATATATCATAAATAGGCGTTGAGAACAAAGATAATCATGAAAATGATCTTATTAAGTAGTAGTAAGGAGTGGGTTATTTATAGAGGCGCCAGCCTTAGCTGTTTTAGCCTAAAGATCTTATTAAGAATGACAGTCTAAAACGTTTGCAAACTTCTATTGCAGCACAGACAGAAGGTGAAGGAGCTAACCACACACATTCGCCTCTCAAGCATCTAACGATGGCTTTTGGCACAACAAATTCATCCGCAATAATCTTAGCCCTATTTGCCCCTTTGTGAACAATCCATGACATGTTTAGTATAAAAGATGTGGGATTACTGTACATAATATCGTGAAATATTCCTGGTCTTTATGGAGCCAAATATTGATTCTTTTTTCAACCTTTAATAGCAGACAGTTGTGGACCAACAAAGCAACTTTAGAAACGTCTGTTTCTTAGCTGAATATATTGCTCAGTCGCATTGAACCCAGTACTTGACTTTAGCATTTCATAAAACTTAAACATAATGCATTCTCACTCTCAGCGTCTCTCATCATGCATTGATATGTTGTGACGGAGCCGAGACAGACAGCAAAACCGAGACACCTTTGACAAAGTGACAGAGTGACATCCAACTTGTTTATATACGGCATTTTTATGTGGGTCATTGACTCTCCCCCACATGGGATGGAGCTGAACGATCAAGGCTCAGGAGGACGCAACTCAACAATCGCTGGTCTGTGCTACAACACAAGGGCATCATTGACTGTCACATTTATAGCTCGGAAGTTCACTCGAGGACAGGTGTGGGAAAAAATACGAACAAAAACAATGGTAACAATGAGTAGTATCATCGCCTGCGATCCCCCCTAAAAACACAAGCCGCCGATAAGAGCTCTTAAGATGCCTTAACCTTGGGATAGTTTTCCCAGCTCATTAACAAAATCATCACCACTTAACACTTAAAGCTGCTCTCTCCCATCTGTCAGTGGCACACCACTCTCGCTTGCTTTTGTCTTCATTTGCTTTTCGAAAATCTGTATGTCCTCGGTCTATAGGACATGTCTATCATAATTAAAAGAGCGTTATACATACTGCACTTTCACAAATCAAGATATCAAAACTTTCTTCAAGAATGAATAATTTGTTTCGATCTCTGGGGGGGGGGGGGGGGGGGGGGGGGG
>JAUKPP010047175.1:0-16871 GCA_032273245.1 Phyllaplysia taylori | reverse complement strand
ATAGCAAGACAATTACAATCATAATCATAACAATAATGAAATAAGCACCCGGAAAACACATTTTAACATTATATCAGTGACTCGGGGGAGACAACCAGCACAACACATTGTTTCATTGACAGATTTACCACACCCCAATGTCCGCCATCTTGGAGACTTCTTAGTAACGACATAATTTCACGGTCCCGAGCAATGTCGTTATTGGGAAGTTCCACTGGATCTGTACTTAAGTTAAAGTGGCTATGACTACTATCAAACATCAACAACACGCGCATGTTACTCGAAATTGAACTTTGCTGAAAGGTCAAAAGAAACAAAAGTGAAAAAGAGCTTGTCTGCTTGAATTTATAATTTGTGATGTGATAGTTTATGTGTAGCAAGGGAGGTCGCTATGGTAAAAATTAGAAATTACTTCCGCGTTTGGATTCGTCTGCGACTGACCCTGCCTGCTCTTTACTTTCACTTTCGTCTTTTTTAGGCCTACTCGGATTACTTTTAAATTAAACTTTAAATGAATAGTCTAAGTCTAGGCCCAGTAGTCTAGGATTCTATCTTAGATCTAGTGGGTTTATTGCTACCCTATCGGCTATCGGTAGATTACCATCCCATCTACGAATGTTCAAGCCTCAGGATGGTAGTGGTAGCACAACAGCATCGTCAGCTGCCATTTATTATAATTGCCAGGCTACATATGTATGTAGGTTGTCAGACTATATTGTAACCGAGTTGGCCCGGCATTCGGCTTGTTTCATGCATAAAATGACGTCTTTTCCCCATCCTCAGCCTCAGTTAAAAGTCCTCTTGTATTACAGCCAATAACAATGCTGCTGCTGTTTTAAGTGTACACCTCATTATTTATGTGCTGCATGCTATACTTTGCCGGAAGTGAAACAAAGAGAATGTTTTTCTTTTATAAATTGTGATGTAGATCTATTTCACATTCGAATGGCGTCTTTTATTTTACTTCCGTTCTTGTGAGTTAGTGCAATTTTATGACCTGAATTTAACTGACTGACTACCGGCATTTTTGGGGGCGCCCAGCCCCTGAAGCCACCATTTCGGGGGTATTTTTAAAAAATCACAAATTTTCACTGTTAAGAAAAAACATAATAAACTAAGTAAAACAAAACAGATTTTTGTGTTATCTTATTTCGTTTTTAAAAATTTTTTTTTTCACAAATGGCCTAAATATACATGAAGCCAATGAGCTGACTGAAGAGTGACTTTAGGAAACAATTCAATTCACTAAAAAATAACCTCTCGCGCTAGAGAGCTAGTAACGGTCTCAAATTAAAGGGAAATGACTCATGATTTAATACCACGAGCCGTTCGTAGCACAGTGGCTACCCTTCAGCGGGAAAAAAATTCCAAATATGTTCGTGCCAAGGTGGCACGAACGGGAGTTAGGCGTCAATAGAAAATTCGTGCCACACTGGCAAGAAAGGTAGTCAGTGAGTTAACTATTTCATAACCTTTTTTTCAGTAACGCACTAAAAATCTAATAAAATTAACAAATTATGATAAAATTAAGTTGTTTAAAGCAATTTGAGCAATGTAGCGACTCATCTGACGTTTCATAGCCACTCTAATGATGGATAGACTGAGAAGGCATAAAGAACTGATTTGTAATTAGTTTGTAATACCTAGATCTAGTCTTTCTACCAGGATGTTGTGCCTTTTAGCACGGGTTAGCCTTAACAGGCAGGGTCGGAAGGACTTCTGTAACAAGCGACCAAGTCTCTAAACTGCTTGAAACCCTACATAAGGCCCCAAGGTTGTGTGAATAAGAATGTTAAAGCACATTTATCCCTGCCCGTCATGTTTGCCACCACAGCATAGCCTGGTAGATGAGACACGCAATAAAACTGTTCGCTCATTAGGGAAAATCCTTCCGGCAGGGTCAAAATAGCCTGTTTCTGTATGTAATTATGTAGTTGCTACACTATTTATATGTTTAGAATATGTTTCATTATTATGAAGAAGGATTGTTTTTTAAAGAAAAGAAGAGTGCTTTTTCCTTGAATTGAAGTTTAATGAATACATACACCTTTTCACGACAAATTCGTCAATAGCCTTTTCAAATTCGACATAGACACCTTAATTTTTAGGCATAGCCCAAGTTAATTTAACATAGACCGTACAAATTCAACATAACCACTTCAAATTCATCAAATGCGTCATAATCGTCCTGTAGCTACTTCAAATTTGACAACCAGGTAAAATCTTTCTTTGTATAATAAATACTATGGAAAGCATGATAATAAATTTTCAAAGTGGCTATCCGTACTCGAGTACGGTGACATCGACAGGCTAGTGGTTCCGACAAAGTGAAGCCTCTTTCTTCGTTTATCATTGGTCAGGGGTCCACCTGAGTACGGTTGGCCTGTTGATGTCTCCGTACTCGAGTACGGGTAGCGATTTCGAAAAAAATAACCCCAAAGCCAAAACGAAAAGGAACCAAACCAAACAATCGTAACGTCAGTCCAGCAAAGTAGTGAATTAATTGAATGGGCATAAAGCATCAAACAATGCCATACCTTATAGGCCACATAATGTAAGGAAATGGGATGAGTTCAGGACTCCTAATTCTCAAGAAGTACTGAAATAGTGTCTTAAGTGGCTTGGTTAGATGCCTGTACAGGAGCTATGTTGATCCCATAATAAATGATAATTGTCTTAGATTTATAATTTTACAAAGCAGGATGGATACCCGGTTTGGATGATGATGACATCAATTACATTTTCTTCCCCCCCCCCCCAGATACTTTGACGCTTACACCCTCGGTTCGAAAAGTCTTCATGAAAGATGGCGATATGCAATACTTGAACTGCAGTTCCACAACATCTGATCGTGCTGCAAAATTGCAATGGAGTCTCCCACAGAACACTCTACGTGTGGAGAAGTTTGAAGCCACAAACTCAGTTGGTGGAGATATGAAGTTGGAACACAACATTCAGATCCCTAGTTTTACATCTCAATATTCTGGCACATATCAATGCTCTTTGGTACTTGCTGATGGTACAGTGAAGAGAAGCCAGGATATCTCACTCACTGCTATTAAAGGTGAGAGAGGGTTGTATTGGAAGTTTTATTTTGAAGTTCATGCTCAAAAGTATAAAGGTTGAGTGGTTTTAATCAAACATTTATTTAAATACTTGCTCGGGTAATAATGGGAGTATTATACGAAGAGAGAGAGAGAGAGAGGATGCTTTAAAGAGCCTGGTCCCACTCCCAGGTTCGACATCATTCCATGTCCTAAACAGACAGGGGTCTCAATCCTTATGATGCATGCTCTCATGAGTGTTTGGAGTTGACGTCAGCGTGTGCGGGAATGTTGCGAGGCGCACTGGCATAGAAGACATCTTTAACACATGTCTATTGTTTTGTTTCTCAGGAATTATTATAATGGACAGGAACTTTTTGTTTGATATATAAATTCAGGAAATGAATATAAATAAAAAACCAAAAGGCTGTCATGAGGACCTATTTATCTTTTTGCAGGCATCTGCCAAACTTTTAAATCTGTAGCTGTCATAGTTTTATGGGAAAAGTGACACATGTGTTTCCAAGTTGCCAAATATATAATAGATGTCCATAACCCCCTTTGTCTCGTCTATATGTTGTCAGATATGTCTGCATTCTGTGTCCGACTGAATGAAGAATATATAAATTACAGTATATTCCGCTTATATCGACATGCCTTGGGAAGTGAATTTGAAGTCAATAAATAGAAAATATAGAGCTAGCTAGCTAAAGAGGAAAAAACAAGGGGCGGTAAAAAGACAACACTAATTTCTTAATTTTAAGGTAGCAGTTTCTTGTCAACATCAGCTAGGAGTTTTCAGTTTCATTTCAATACTGAGGTTTTTCCGTTTCATCGTCATGGCTTAGAAAAAATTTTTGTGCTTCGAGCAGAGCAGTTTGTGTGTCCACTTTCTGCAACTTAGTAAGATGAAGGCTTACACAACTGCACAGTGAAACAAGAGGAGCAGGAGATTTTGAGTACCGGTGTCAAAACTGATCAGCGCAAGGCGCACACTACACAGTACATCAGCGCAAACTTTGTGTAGCATCCTTGTAAGGCCTGTTTATGGCCGTTTGCTGAGTAGGTCGGAAAAAAAAAGTCGATATAAGAGGAATCGTTAAGAAAAGATATTGAAGGAAAAATTCGGGAAATGGAAAACATGTTGATATGTCAAGATGTCGATATAAGTGGATTATACTCAAATACTGTAGGTTGACCTTGCTTTGAAATGATTGAATAAATGCATGATAGTATCTGCCTTTAATACATCCTGGTGCTTGGAAGCAAAGGAAGGGGTAGGATCTTGCGTGAACTTGTTGTTGTCAACAAGGGACTTAAAAGTTTTTTTCACCCTTCAAGTAGTCTTAACAACCTACAGAGCATTGGCAGCTTAGCTCTGTATCCCGGGAGTGGAGAGCCTTAAAATTGGCCCCTTAATACTGCAAGAGTGCAATGCAGTCTCAAGACCTCTCCGGACCATTGGCCACATGCATGAAACACCCATAGAATTAGTTGGTTGTAGGGGCTAGTTAGTTGTAATAGCAACTACACCTAGGTGTATTTCGGACGAAGTTGGCGGCTATGCACGGTGTAAGTCTGGCTAAGACTCGAAGTTTTTGTCGCTGCTCTGCTTAATTGCATTTCAGGTTGTGTGTGGTAAATTATTCCCTGAAATGCAGGATTTTAGCCAAGTTGTTCTTTCAAAGTAGGATCTCAAGGATGACATTTTCATAAAAATTCTGTTCTCTAAAAAGTTTAGGATATATGAAACAAAAATAGTATTAAGTGATGGGACTTTCTGTGAATACCACAGCACTGAGAAAAGGAAGAGATCACGCCACATATTTATTGACTTTGTCTGTGTGGCTTACTTTGCCCTAGAATTACGGTAGTTTGGACATCTGTAAAAAAAAATATGGGTCTTCAGTTGATCATGATATCATTAGCAACTTGTTCATCCTTTTGCTTTTACTCTTCAGAAACCAAAACTCAGCCCAGGTTCTACTTTGGCAATGACACAGCCACCCTGGCTTGTAGTATTGAAATAACGAACGACCCCGGCCGAATCATTACTGGTCCCACATGGTTGAAAAATGGAACAGAAGTCTCAAAACTGAAGGATGGTGGCAAATTTTATGCTTTTGATAACAACAACACCTTGACGATTGATGGCACAAGTAAGTTCAGTTTTAGTAGCCAAACCTCTGTGGTTAGAGATGGGTGCTTTACTGTGGCCATAGACACTACTGATTGACTGTTAAATTTTATCATAACTATAATTCATTTTGAGATGAAAACATGAAAAAGGGCATAGCTCTTGACAGATTTTTATTAATTAATAGAGTACCAGGGCCTCCAGAAAGTAAGCAGTTTTTAAATGAACTCAGCAAGAAGCATCACTGCCTTTAAAGTTGATGTTTTCTGAAACTGGAAAGTCTTCTCTACTTTACATCATCATCATCCCCATTTTCCAGGCACACTTTGGCTTGAGGCAAGTTTCTGTGTGCCATCTACAGAAATTTTCCGCCTATGAAGTCAGCCAGAATTTTATGTTCCCACTTGTAACTCATTGGCAGAAGTGCTGACCAGCTAGAAACTCTTTCAGATGCAAAAACAAATAGTGGCCATTTAATGTTAGCAGTGCTATGGATGGTTCAATTCATTACATCTCAAGATTTTGTGCAGAGGGTTAATAAAAACAATATATTTTATTCCTCCATGGGGATTACATGTTTAATCTTATTACAACTGTTTAAAATTCACTGTGTGTCCACCAAAACTCATCCATCAATTGAAGTATGTTGCTCAAGGTAAATCATCAATTTCACGTTCATTCATTTTCAGCTCGTGATGATGCTGCAGTGTATGACGCAAGATTTGTGATTGATGGCGCTGATGAACCCTATAATTGCCAAGTTGCCCTTTTTGGTAAGATTTCTTTAAATCATTTCCTCAATGCAAACACACATGTTTACTATAGTGTTTAGGATTAAGTCACAACCACTGCTAAGACTGAGGTGCTCAGTTTTGACATTCCCGTCACTGATTTATTTGAATCGAAATCTTTTTCTGCTGTAGAGGGAAAACAAATGAGTGCCTAATGATAATTTGCAAGCATCAGGGCTGATAATTCAGACATTTTGTGTAATGGCAAAAAGATGAAAAATCCTTGCAGTTGTCTTGGACAGATTTTTAAAATTGTCAGTCAATGAAATATAGTGGTTGGCATCAAGTCCTCGTGGACACAAACGTCGCTTGGACAGTGTGTTGCTACAACAGGTTTCTGTTCTTTTGTGCTCTTGAGCTACTCAAAGTCAACATAAAGCTGGTTGCCATAATAAGAGATAGCAACTATCACTGGAAATAGGTTCTCTCTATTGAAGTTGGGATTGTGTTCTTATAGTGTAGTCTTAATGCTGTTGAGCCTGATGTGAAGCTAGAGTAAGTTTAGATGTATGTTGAATGGCATTGTAGCTTTACTTTCACCCAGCTCGGTGAGCTAAAGAGAGGATTTTCTTTTTTTTTTTTACTTTCAGCTGGGCCCCTTGTTTTGGACTTTGAGAAGTCCAAGAACCTGATCCAGGAGGACAACATGGAACTTCAATGTCAGGTGAAAGGCTACCCTCACGCAGTGGTGACCTGGTACAAAGACAACCAGGTGCTCAATATAAGCAGTGACAACAAGCGCATCGAGCAAATGCCCCTCAATGGCTATCAGAATGCCCGACTCACCATAAAGAATGTGGAGTTTCCGGATGCCGGAGAGTACAAATGCGAGGCCTACAGTGAATCTCTCAACGAGACCAACGCCAAGACCATTGTTGTTCGTGTGAAGGGTAAGTTTGCACTGGGTTTTTTTTTTCAACTGTGTAGAGAGTTACTTTGAATGAGCCTAATTTAATGTTTATTTTTTAACATGTACATCTGTTTCAATTTTTTAATAAAATTTTCTTTGTGTAATTTCAGTAGGTACTGGTACCAGTACAAATAATGGTTTGAAAAAACAAATTAAAACATAAAATTGGGACTTATATACCCCGAAGTTCTAACGCTTTCAAAATTCATTTAGAATGGATATTTTTCACCGTATTTTTGTCAGATTTGAAACCAATTTACTGTCAATATTGCAATTTTAAAATTTGCCTGCACACCAACCCTTTACCTAGATTATGTACCATTGGTTCGAGGCACTTCTTTAGTAGATTTAGGTTTAATTTTGTAGGCCCTGTGATTGAACGAGTAGTCTCAAAGAAAAGGGTTTTTGGACTGGATTACAGATGATCAGACTTTTGAAACCCCTCCATGTTTTTTTCTGTCACCTTACGCAGACAAGCTGGCTGCTTTGTGGCCCTTCCTTGGTATTGTTGGTGAAGTTATCGTCCTCTGCACCATCATCTTCATTTATGAGAAGAGGCGTAACAAGCAAGCAGAACAAGCTGACAATGATGCTCATGAGGCGTAAGTAATTGTAGACTATATTTTGTTGTATGGTATTTCAGCCCACCCCATTATAACTGCCATAAATAGTGGTGCGCAAGGGAATGATAGGCTTAGATAGCTGAACGGGCTCAAGGGTACAAGAGCTCATACCTTTCCCAAGTAGAAATTGGCATCCGTAATATTTTTTTCTCCCAAAACTATATGTTTTTGTTTTATACAAAAGAAAAAGATTCCTTTTCTATATTTTTACTTATCAAACCTTGAAGAAGAACATGCTAGGAATGAAATAATGCTATTGCAGTGGATCTCGGAAATAAGATTTTCGTGACCAGCCCAGTGTCTTTGCCATATCTGAGGTGTTTTAAAAAGACGAAGAAGGACAAGAATCGTTACTTCTATGCTTGTTACATCTGAGTACTACTGCAATGGTGTCGACATCGTCCCAATATTTTGTATAGCAATCCTATGTTGTCACTTCTTCTTAAGATTTTATGAGGGGCGTTGATGGCCGAGCTGTAGTGCGCTGGCCTGTAGGCGAGTGGTCCCGGGTTTGAATCCTGGGAGGTTCACTCGGATTTTTTCTTCGGTTTTCATGGCTTTGATCCTTGTCCTATCGGAGATGGACGTAAAGTTCGGAGATGCTGCCTCGTAAATGACCTCACTGTTGCATGGGGTGTTAAACCAAAATCAAACTGAAAACTGATTTTATGACTCATCTTTGCTTACTAATTGATAAGTGAATGTAAGTAAGCCCTCTGTGGCTATGAAATTGTCCTGGAAATAAGATATTATGAATAAGATGCTGATGCATGTTTTGCGATTTGGAACAGTTCTGGAAAGTAATCTTTTGTGTTAGGAAGTTGGTAGGTTAAGAAGTTTTCCAACAGAAGCATGATATTGAGTTCGATGCCTTACTCAGTATTTATGCCACAAAAACCCAGGGTTATTTTTATTGCAGTGCATTTAGGGGCACATCTGCTTTTCCTCTTCGGGAAATCCCGCTATTGTTGCTATTTTTGTTGAGTATAGGGCAGCTCTCAACTGGACAATAGTAAAATATTGATTTACTATTGTATATCTTCAGCGTTATTTCTCTCTTGCCAATCAATCTTTATTATTTTGAGGAATAATATAAAAAACGCTGTTTAATGTTCATACAGAGCTTTTTCACAGAACCTTGTGGCGTATAAGAAAATATTAAAATTTTTCTTTCTTTTTTCTTTATGAGGAGTATTAATTGCAGACAGAATAATACCCAGGGATCTAAATGAAAAAATAAGCTAAAAGTGCCCTAAAAAATTACTTTGACTGATATGGAATGATGCTGGGGATACAAAGTTTTTCTTCTTTAAATTGTGTGGATCAAAAAGGAATCCCAAAGTATTGAGTGAGGCTTATTGTCCCAATGGCTGAATAAAAGTATTAAAAGTAATTGGACCAGGTTACTTAGTTTTTTTTTGTTATTTCTGCCTAAAAAAATGTTGAGAATCAGTTAAGCCAGTTACATACACACTATTGTCAAGGACATAGCTGTTGAAATAGTAATTTGTCAATTTTGTCAATTTTTCTTTTTTGTGTTGGTGGTGATTGGTGCAAGCCAGTTGTGTATGCTTTCTGATACACAGTTTCTGAATTGTGCTTATTCCTGTGAGAGAGATCGGTAAAGGCAGGGGGTCTGGTTTTAGGAAGCGGATAACCTTTCACTCATAGATGTTTTGTATTTTGTTCAATGAATTTGGTTTCCTGGTTTAGGTGATGAACCAAGATAATTTCATCTCCATCCTGTTTTCAGCAATTGCTTTGTTGTTTTGGCCACCAATAAGCCATGCTTGTTGGATGTATCAACCTGTCAGTTTGATTCTGCCCAATTGTCTCTCACTTTTTGTGTCATATAATTTGTTGTAAGTGAATTTTGTTTCAAAGACCCAGATACGATAGTCCCTGCGGGCACTCGATGGTATATCTGCTCTCTCTACTCCTTTCTATGTGTGCTATTGTCTTCTGTTGCCATCCATTTCCTGGCCTTGAAACTGTGGTGTGATGTTGATAGTCTTGTAAACCTTAAACCATAACTAATGAAACAATGATTCTCGAATGTGCAAACTGAAATCTGATGTTTATTGGCTTGTATAACCCATTTCTTATCCCAATTCTTTATCTTGTGATTGTAATATATGAAATTTGAGTGGAATATTTTTGTCGTTTTATCTGTCATTCAATCCACAGCATGAAAGTGGGATGTAATTCTATTGTATACGCCTTGTTTAAAAAAATTATTCTCCATCCCAAGAAGAATATTCTTCTACTTTCGCACTTGATGTCTTTCATTTTGCTTTGTTCTTTTTTCAACAGTGATCACGGTGAAAAGAAAGGAAATGTGCGGAATCGCAGAAACCAGAAATAGATTTTTTTAGGTGCATAATCTCTTTAAAAAAAGAGTCTCTCCAACTTCTCCCCAAATACTAACACTGCCTTCTAAAATGTTTACCATGTCTTTATACACAACCTAATGCAATGTATGTGAAGGTGCAATCTGAGAGTGCTTGGACCGCCTGTTTTCAAAAGTAAAGCACTGAACAGTATGAGAAAAATATGCAACTGGGTTCTTTGAGTAATATATTTGATTGCCGTGTTGGAAGTTTGGATTTGTAAAGGAAAGAATATTTTCATCTTTTCAGTTGAACTGCTTGCTGAATATATTTGCATGCAGCGTATGTTGCTTCTTTAAATTATTCAGTTTCGGAAATTTTTCCACTGTTTGATCGAACAACTTTATGAGGCAACTAATGTCAGCGTAAAAAAAATATTAACTCAACATTAATCTGCAGGACACATTTTTGTTTCCATATAATGTACTGGCATTAGATTACTTAATATTATTGATGATATTTTAAGCTTCATGTCAGAATCTAAACCTGGCTTTGTCTTCATAAAATTTCCCCCCCATACCGTAATAACATTTTACAATGATTAGCCACTTTGGAATGAATGGTTGAATGGGTGGAAAACATTGCATATATATCTAATCTTCTTACCCTACCATATGATATGCCTCTCGTGTGCTCTATTGTCCCCTTCTCACCTTTACGCTACCATTACCAATCTTGTTTTCTGGAAAATCACTGGGTTCTAGATGTGCACTTGGGAGAATACTAAGTTAGATAGAGCCGTAAACTTGTGGTTTATGGACAGATTTTTACTTCTTGATTGTTTAACTCACTCAAGGGCAGAGTATTTGGTATATCTTGGGTCACTGCTTCTGTAGAATTCACAGAGAAGAGTCTATAAATTTTTTTTTACTGTCATTTGCTCGTAGTATTCAGTTGTGATAATATGTTCCTAATAGAGTCAAGCCTTTAAAAATAGTAGATTATTGTACTGTCACATTCCCTAGTATTACTTATATATATTCGATATTTTCACCCACTCTTCAACAGTAAATTCATTAGAGTAAAACTGTTTTGCTTTCTGTCATTTGTTCAACTGTTGCTGTTAAGTTTCATAGTTGGTCTTTATAATTCTTCCTGCCTATTTTAATATTTATTTTATAAGTATGGGCTCTAAGATAGTAGTCTTTTCTGCAAAGTATAATTCTCTCCTAACTCTTGTATCAACTAACTAACCGATGGCGACTATAAATTTGGTTTTAGTACCTAAATACCTAACATTTTGTGGCTAATAATGGTTCTAAGTATTTTTTTTTTTTTATTCTTTCATAGTCATACATTTGTTGGGATGGTTTAAGCTAACCATATAATAATGTTCCATCATGCTGTGGAGTTTTTGCATGGGAGGGACACTGGACATAGTGGATGAAATCAGGATATGACAAGGATCTTTCCTTTGACTTTGTGCTGTGTTTTATGTATCCTATATCTTCTCATTTATGTTGCTCCATGGGAGCTGATAGCATCTGTATAGAAAAGTGTACCTTTTCTCTGTATGTTGTCCTGAAAACTTAGTTTTGGTGAGTGCCAGGTGGGAGTGGTGTATGCCCAGGTTGGGAGTGCTTGTATTGCACTGCATCATGACTTGCACTCTGGGTATGGACTGGATGAAACGAAATGGAAAAAGCCCATGCTTTTTAACTAAAGCTTAATATGGTCTCTCCCCCTCTCTCACTCACTCAGCCAACGCTGTGGTGTAATAGTTAGGCTCTTTGCCTGTCATGCGGAAGACCCGAGTTTGATTCGCAGCATGGATGATCTGGGATTTTTTTCACTCTCGGCCCGGGTAGCCCTGACAGGCAAGGTCGAAGTAGCCCGTCTCTTAAATGACCCTACAGTGTTGCAAGGGATGTAAAACTGGTAAACGAAATACTATACAATTTATTTAAAAAAAGCTCTTTCTGGACCATGGTTGGACTCACTGTAATTCATTGCTTCAAAAGACAAGAATTTTTACAGGGCTTATCGATGTATAAACTGTCAAAACAGAGGATGCTTCCCAGGCTATTCAAGTCTGTAAAATAATACAATTTAACTTTTTGAAGATCTTTTAGTGTAAGTTGACATTTACAGTATGTGTATACAAGTTCCGGGCTTGTCTGGTGCACAGAGAATTCACCCATATTGCCTTGTTCTCTGTCCTTACCCCTCTCTTCTCTCCCCCTCCTCCTTATTCCCCTTCCCCCTTGTCTCTATCTCTCTCTTCCCTCTATTATCCCTCCATACCTCTACCTCCCAGGAGTGATCTCTACCATAACACTATTTATAAGTCCTTATCTGTACCTTGAGGGTCAAACAGCCAAAAATGGCTGGTGCCTCAATAAATGAACAAGTCATCGAACTTAAACCCCCTCAATACCAAAATGCACTGATCCGTTTATTTCTGTATCTTGGCTAAAACAGCCAAAAATGGCTGGTGCCTTTCTAGATGAAGAAGCCAACAACGCTTAACTCCCTCAATACTCCACTGCACTGACTACACCCCGCCATTCAACCCTCACCACACCACTCTACCACCAGACCCTCTGTCCTCTGCACTCCCTGCTAATGTTTCCCTCCTCATCACATTGGCCCAACTGGCGGCACTGAGCTGCTTGTCTTTTCACCAGCTAGTTTGCAGTGACCTCTGACACATTGACCTTCCATCATATGTGAAGTGTGCTGAAGGGAGTAAAAATGCACTGGTGTATTGACATCTTGGTCATTATATTTTGCAGCTGTTTTTTCTTTCAACTTGCGGGGTTTGAGAATTGTAACCAATTCATGCAGATATTTTTTTACCAAAGGTTCAGTTTGGTAGTTAATTGGATGGCTATAATTTAAAAGTTACCGCAGTAAATTCCTTCAGTTTTGTTTTGTTTTGTTTAAGTGTTCATATATGCCATGAATCTGGTGGTTCTGGTTTATTTGAAAGTTGAAATTTAATCTCCATCCTTCTGTTTTGATTCACTAGTGTAGCAATTTACCTTGATTTTACTGTAGAACCCGCATATCTCGACGTCTGTTAACTCGACATTCAGCACGATTTGGAGTTCCCAACTTATTCTCTCTCCACTACATCGACATGCCTTAAGTTGACGTTCTCTTGACACGATGTGATTCAAATAATCGCAGCAATGTCGTCTTATGTGGGTTCTATTGTATTATTAGCAGTTTTCCAAAATCTTTTTTCCCTCTGGATTTAGGAAACTTAACACCATTTTCAGATTTCCCAGAGAGCTGTTGTAATAGTAATAGTACTTATTCATGCTTAGCTATGCTAGCTAAATAATTTATTTTCAGACATTTTTTGTTTTCCTTTAGTGACACATTTTAAAATATTATATTTACTGGTACTGAATTACAAAAGTCAAGGATGGGATTTGTGTGTTCACTTGAAACTTGTCTTTAGTATTTACAATTTTGGTACATTTTTATGGCTTTCAGTCTCTTTTGCTGTGGTCAAACTAATGGTATTGAATATATTTTTTAAAATAGAAAATGGCCAGTCTAAGCAAATTGGAAAACTAAATGAATATTTGAACTTTTACGCTCAGAGTACTTGAAAGGGATATGAATAATTCTAAAATACAAACACTTTTTTCTTTATCATAATTTTTTAGAAAGTCATTTGATTTGAAGTATTTTAAGTGTCACAGTTTACGTTGTATGTTTTTTATTATTTGTAACGCTGCATGTTGCCTTTGTGTCCATCTTAAGAAAATTTATGCACATACATTTTTTAATATTTTGACTTTTTTTTATTGTATTTCAGAGATGGGGCAGCGACAGACAATGTGGAAGGCCTGAGGCATCGAAACACCCCTGCCAATAACCCAAGGGCCTGATTTAATTTTATTTCCTCTCATTTCTTTATTTCTTAAATAGTACTGAAATTAAAGAACAACATTAAGAAAATTAACATCTCAGGTTGCAAGCATAAAGAATTTTGCATCCTTATCTTTTGTCTCACAGTTTATTAGGAAATTTTTTATAGCCATTGGGCCCACATGTTGCACCCAGATTATGTCGGCACAGATATTGAAAAAAAAAAAGTTTTAGTTTTAGCTCATTTCATCTACTTATATTTTTTTCCATGAGGTTGGCACTGAAAAAGCTGGTGGCCGACAGCATTTTTTTGTTTGAAGGTCATAATTTGCGGTCAGCCGTTTCCAGAAATCAAAGCAGATGAAATAAAAATGTTATATTTGTGTACTTTGTAATGATCTTTATACCATCCCCCTCATGAGTGATGTTTAAAACTTACATGACAAAGCGTCAGCCAGTAATGTTCCCAGAGAAACAGAAAGGCTATTTGGCTCTGTAGAAAAAGGGGGAGTGGGGAGGTGTTTAGCCATTACTTTTTTTTTATGTTTCGGTATATGGCAAGTATAGCAAATTTTTTAAAACATACTCTGTTAAGATTTCTATGTGTTCGATTTCCAACATGATATGCTTTAAGTTGAATTTTTACCAGTTCTACCCAGTCTGTTGGGTTTCCTATCTTTGTTTATTAGAACTTGTAAAGCAAACCTCAGATGTGCAACTAGAATCATTTGTTGAGCTCTGTGTGGATTTGAGATTTAAAGCCTGACTCTTGTTTTTTTTTTTGTATGCATGAAAGTTGATGCTCTTTGGTCACGTTTTTAAGAAGTTGTGCATGATGCTTCGTTATTCAGATAGCTGTGATACTTTGTGTGAACGGAAGTTTGGTTGTGTGCTGGTACATGTATTGAGAGATTGGACTGTATGGGATGATGAGGAGTATGCTATCCAGTCATAGGAAATCTCTTGTCTAGTGGTATTGGAGTGAGTATTCAGTGTTGATGAGCAGGCGGACTGAACATGGAAAGAGTGCTGTCCAGTTGATGCTTTCTACTTTAATAATTAGTAAAAATGTAGCATATTTGCAATTCCTCTTGATGTTGTGTACCTTTGTCGTTCCAAAAATTTATGAAAAGTCTGATAATGGCATCTAACTTGATTCATTCATGGAGCGTCCATTGCTTTTCATTCCCTTTCATGTTTTCCTCGGCACTTCACTCTCTCGCTCTGTGACTGTTTGTTCATTGCAAACTAGTGAGGCTTTGCTCAGTTGGATAGCCTGCGAGAATTTGCTGCACACCCTTTATTCATACAGTTATTTTGTCCCATGTTTGTAGTAGTAACTGTTGCAAGTTCTTGGCTACCCACATTTTATTCTTGTGATCTCCACGTAGGTAGAATTGTTGCAATAATATGTATACCTTCCAGTTTATCCAGGAGATAATGTTCTCGTATTGAACTTTTTAACTTAGGCTGTGAAGTGGCATTATATATTTGGAGTTAGGAAATTTTCTACTCTTATAGATTTTATTTCATGAACAGAAGTAATTTTCGAGAGATCAAAACCTGAATTGATGGACATCCTCCCTTGGATTACTCAGTTGGGCTCATTAGTTGAATTCATTGACCAAGGAAATTTGCACTGAAGATATTGGTCACGTAGATTCTCGGCTTAAGGAGAAATATTTATTGTATCTACGAGCTGAGTAGCAAATTAATAAGTGAAATGTTTACCACTGCATACTAAGCTTATATAACCCTCATATTTTTTGTCCTTAGTAAGGGAGACATTTCTGTCACGATATTATTCAGAGTTCTTTACCGTCCCTGCCCCTTGACCTTTGTTTTGTTTTGATTCTTTTTTAAAAATATCAGATTGGTAGTGTGAATGTGATTATGAATAAAGTGATTTTCATCTCCACTTTCTGTTCTTTGTTTTATACTTAAAAAGTTGCAATATTCATTTTGTTTGTCTGAGGAGACCTGTTTTATTTCTTTAAAGAAAGGCCTCCATCCATGTCTAGAATTCAGGGGTTCATCAAGTTTGGTATAGTAATAGTATGTCTTGTGATCAGTTCAAATGAGTCGCTAGTCACGGATCTGAAAGTAGAAAAAAAAGCCCTGCAGTCTATTCAGGTGTTCAGAAGTAATTTTCGTTTTATTTAAATATTTGAATGTTTTAAAATCTGCATGTTTTGATTTGAATATTATATAGACAGATGCAGTGAATAAGGAAACTCGGCCACCTTAAGTCTTAAAATTCACACAAGTTTACTATATATCAATAATACACTGTCCAGCTATAACTATAAGCTGGTCTTTATCCTTTTTCTGTTCTCGCTAATGGATGTGTGGTTGGGCAACTTGAAACCATCAAATTTTGGTGCAGAATTGGAGCAAGAAAATATTTTCCCCACTTGAAGAAAGAGAAACAGGCTTTCAGGTGATACCAATAGCAAAATGCGACTTACAACTCATTTGGACTGGTTGCACGACACATTTAGTCTTGCGCATTTCTCTTGGTCAGTCGCGACGTTTAACACTTTTTAAAAACTAATTTGTTTCATTTTGAGAAATCTGACTCGGTTCTCCCAAGATGTGAAAATTAGTAAAAAAAAAAAAAAAAAAGTGGCGTCATGATTAGTTCGATTCCACATGATGCAGATGAGCGAGTTTTTCTGCTGGGATTTGTCCCTTTCAGCCCGGGTAAGCCCTGAAAGGCAGGGTTGTAGTAGCCAGTCTCCTAAATGACCATACAGTGTTACAAGGGATGTAAAACTGATAACCAAATCATCTTAAGACAGACATCTGGACTATGTCCACTAAATTTTTTGGTTTGGTTCTGATTTAACGTCCCCTGCAAAACTTCGACACAGGGCTGACCTGGGCTGAGAGGGACTCTGTCCCAGCAGAAGAAAATGGAGAAACTCAATTGAATATCAAATTGCCTCACTTGGGCCTTGAACTTGTATTTGCTGTGTGGAAGGTGAAGAGGTTAACCATTACATGATGTACGGTACATGTAGTTATACACTAAAAAATTTGTAGCACAGGATTTGCTTGATTTTCACTCGCACTTACCGGCGCTGTGGTGTAATGGTTAGGCTCTTCGCCTTGCATGCGGAAGACCCCGGTTCGATCCCCGATCGCAGAC
>JAUKPP010047064.1:0-16873 GCA_032273245.1 Phyllaplysia taylori | reverse complement strand
TACTCAGGCGACGTGTCGGATAAGTAGATGTCAACATAAGCGGCTCTATTTTACAACAAAATATAAAGCACGGGGGATGTTCTGTGAAAAAACATCTACTTATCCCGAAAATCTACTTAAGCGACGTCGACTTATGTGGAGTCGACTGTAGTTGAAAAACATGTAATTTTTTAATCTTTAAAGGCCTATTGTGAAAAGAAACTTGTTATTACTACCGTACTAGTAAAAGTTGATTCTTCAAATCTTTATCCAAAAAAATATTATATCAAATATCAGCATCAAAAACTTATGTATTACCATGGTGGACACTACATGGGGTTTTTGCGTACCTGGTGTTTTTTAATACTCAACCATTTAAAAAAAAAATCAACTGTATAAAACTGCAATCCCAGATTTATTGTGTAGGCCCACTGCTACGATTACTAGGTCCACTACTAATTCTTGAAGCAAAGATAATGAAAGATGTGCAAGACAAACAACCCCTCCTTGACTCAATACAGTATAGGGTAGGCTACTACACATAACAGTCTGTTGCTAATTTTAGCTGCATTGCATGCCCCCAAAAGAAAAGACTATTGCAGGTGACCCATGCTACATGACGAATTTAGCATTCAGTCAGTTGGGATGTCGTCAGTACAGTGGAGTCTACTTTTAAAACTCAACTTCATCTAATGTGAATAAACAAATTAAAAGATAACTTATTTATGACAACAAAGGGACCTGACCATTTTACTTTTAGATGTAAGCCTACCTCTTTGCATTGAAAATGACATTAGACTAACTATAATATTCTCACCTACTGAACCCACAGGTAAAATTAAAATTCAATGTATCCTGCTCTGAGCAGTTTTGCCTCTAGGCTTAAAGAAAGAGTAGGATTATCTGTGTCTGATTCAGTGTTTTTACTCTGTCGTGTACCTGTTGTTACTGCTACTGTTGTTTTACCTTGGGTGCACACTTTCAACACTTCATACACTGGCTAATTCAATTGCTACTTGATCCAACTATTCTCACTCTTTCTCTCTATTCTGTCTTGCAAAAACTACAGCCATTAGTCCTCTAAATCATTCTGTCTGATAAAACACACACACAGACACACACACACGCACACACAGTCTCCATCACCACAGACGTTAATTCATTCAGCTTTATCTGTTTATAACTTATTTAAATATTTATTTATGACATGTTCATCATAGATAACTATGTACATCATGAAATATATATATTTGTCCCACAAAAATCACACAGCCAAAGTCTGTTGACAATGAAATCAGTTGGATGTACTGACATGATAAGAGGCGGTCTTGCATATATGCTTATAGTCTTACGGCTCACTCTATTGTGCTCTTGCATCATCACAAGTAGTCAATCAAAACTAAATAATCGATTCGCATTCAGAATACAGTGGAACTCGGATAAAATGAGCATGGATGTAACGTGATGCTGGTTGTAACTAGGGAAAAATGAAAATCCCTGCCCTCTTTGGTCTTTGCTAAAACACCTTGGATGTAACGAGACCTCGGGTATAACAATAACAAGGACACTGGTCTGGTTGGTCCTGTGTCTGAGAATTCACTGAAGTAACTTGATTTGCCTGGGCTCCTTGAAGAACAAAAGGCCACAGCAACATTGGTCTAACAAACACAGTTATATAGTTCTGGGAGGTCCTCTTCAGCTTGTCTAATGTCATTCTGGCTGAGTTCAGCTCCACATCAACACTTCTGCATCAAATCTATTTTATTCAGGAATACCCTGCAGTAATGTGTTCTTTAATAGGTACTAAAGAGCGAAAGTGCTGACATGAAAAGATAAAGTAAGATAAAATACAAGTCTTTGTGTAGCTTGAGCATTGACATCTCACACGGAGTTGCTCTTTGGTTTCATGTATCTGAATCAAGCCAAAGTCACATTATGCACTCACCAAGTAAAAAATAATACTGCTCTAAATCAATATAACACACTGAGGACATGAGACAGCATTATTTGGTAAACAGATCGCTGGTTGCTTTGCAAAGGGGCGAATACTCCACTATAATCTTTGTACTATGCAAAACAGTAGACGAGATCATGCCTATCCTTTAATGATTGTGCACAGCATGGCTGAGCTGTGGTATGGTCATCTCCGCCTAGACACACCCCAATACAAAAGCCCGCTCCATTCAAACACATATTTTCCCCACAATATTATTATAATATTACTGATCAGGTTCATGCATGGTCCATGTAAAAATGCACCTCTACGAGCCATCCCTAGCACTGTGCGTGTAGACGGAGACTATTGTATTGAGTTGAGTGAGACCAAAGCACACAACAGTGCAGATCAATCAGCTTGACACCTCAAAATGAACACAACAACAACAAATGTCATTTTGTTAATTATTCCATATTGTCAAAGAAGGGTTATTTGTCCGTCTGTTCCATCGATCTTGCTCCCGGTCATCATCAACTCCAGCTAAAACATCACCCATTGCCGATGCTGCCATCTGAAATGAGGGCATTATTATGTGAGGATCAATGGCAAAACAGGCAGTGCAAAACATACGTGTAGTTGAATAAAATCATCTTAAAAATTGTTTACAAGCATCTGTAGTATACATAGTTGTATATATAGTTAACTATAATGGCTATGCTCTTTGCCTATCATGCAGAGGACTGGAGATTTTGACTATACTACAGTCAACTCTGCTTTTGTTGAACTCGATTGAGTTGATTTTTGGCTAAGTTATTACATGTGGTTTCCACAAGTCCCATCCCCTCTTTATTTTTACATAATTTATAAAACAGATGGGTTGAAAATTGGATGAGTTGATAAATTTTTCACTACCCCAAGAACAACTCCTTCCTTTTCTACTGATTTTTCATCACATGGCAAGATGATAAGAAAAAAAGTAACCTGGCTGTGTGGTTTGTTTTGACATTGTAATGTTGCTCACCAGAGTTATTTATAAGATATAAGAAAGTTTCTTTTCATTTCTAAAGCTCGTAGTCTACATGTGCATGGACTTGGAACAGATGAAACTGCTCTATAGGCTATTTCCTTGAGCATGTTCTACATTATTATACATTTATTACCCATTGTAGCGCTCAAATGCATCTAAACTATCACAACCATAAAATTTGCACATAAATGTTGCCAAGATAATAATAATTTAGGCATAAAGCTTACCATGTTTGCCTCCTGACGGTCATGACTTATATTATCATTGAATATGTATGCTGATCCAGGTCTGGAGAATTCCAAAATGTCCTTTGATGGTATTGATGGATCATCTTTGGAAATCTGAAATCCAAAATAAATACAATATAAGCAAATGTAGACAAGTTCTACTTAATATGGGCTTACGCACACTGCAAACAGGATCAAATGGGAAATTTGTCATGACGATGATAATAACCTCAGTACATATATTTTGATATCAAAATTGAATCTTCCCTCACACTTTCTGAAAAAGTCACACTATACAAAATTAGGCTCCTATATTGAAGAAGGGCATTTATCTGGCTAATGCTGCAGCAATGGATCATTTGCAGAAGTAAAAGAAGAGTGTTGTGAAGTAAGGTGAATCTTGTTACAATTTACTTGTATCAACACAATGTAAATTTCATATGATTGAACACTATTGCTGTGCAATCTTTAAAAATAATTTTCAAATAAACAATCTATATAAACAATAGTATTGTATAAAGATGGTGCCACTTTACGTATCAAAATTCCTCTAAACAAAACACCAAGAGACAATAACATTAAACAGTTCTATGATTTTCAACACTAAAAAGAAGACCTAAATCATATAGAACACGATAATGAATAAATTTTGAGTCATAAGAGGTATTATGCTCAACTATTGCATGCAGAGCAAACTTATGAAAATCATGGAGACATAGAACCAAAAGAACATTTACAAGTGCACTCACTTTCTTGACTATATCCATTCTGACTAAGTCTGTCTTTGGTGTACGTTTGCAACCAACAGCTGAAAAAGTCATACAAGAATTATTGTTACCTTAAGGATATCAAAACACATCAGTAGGCTTATGCATCCACAAAAAAAGTAATGTTTGTACATTTTAAAAGCGCATAAGAGACCCTAGACATTCTCAGAAAATCCTTGATGTATACACTATATTATATGAAGAGCATACTCATGTTTGAATTTGAATTTATTTCTTGAAAAAAAGGAAACTTCATGGCTCCGGTGTAAACCAAACACCGTAGGTTTATTGATTTGTCTTATAGTATTAACATCTTTAAAACAATTGTTCGCTTGTGGAACAGAACCAAAGTATTTTTCTTATATTTTTGAGCCCTTGATGAAGAGATTCAAGACGGAGCACAAAGAAATATTGCTAGTTACTGTAACCATAAAATTATAATGTAAGATGATTTATCATTATATTATGCAAATTTACCTGCAAAAAAAGCCCATATGGAATCATGGGCTGAGGCAAAGTCAATTGCAGACCTGAAGAATAAATATATATACATGTACATGTAATAGCATAATTTGTAATACGGTACCGTAAAGATTTTTATGCCAGGATAAAAATAACATCATTTCGTAATTGAGTTCACTAAGATTTCATACAATGTACAGAATACAGCTAAACCTCATAGTCTGCATGAATCATACAGTCATCTATGGATGAGTTGGTTTCGTTGGGTGAGTGAAAAAGATAAAGTCACTTGTAGTTCATTCATCTGTAACAATTCATTTTCTTCCAACCATTGCCTATTTCACATGACTTCCCGAAATAGAGAAGCTGAAATCAAATTGACTTTTGACGCAGTTTGAATGACATTATGTTGGGATGGAGTAAACAATGCAAACATATGAACCTAGCAGGTGGTTGGAGAGCACTCTGATCCTCTCCTACTTCTTTGTCAAGAGTAAATATTGTCCTTATCGATTACCCGACACTGAAATGACCATACAATGTCAATAGTATGTTAAACTCAACAAATCAAAACAAACTATATATACATGTAAGCGCAAACTAACATGTGATTTGTTCGATTATTGCAACAGATCCAAAGCTGAAAGCTGATTCCATGAAAAGGCTTATCTAATAATTTTTTTATGTGTCCACTGCCCTTTGACACTTGATGGTAAAGGGAAGCAGAGTTGTGGAAACTTACACAGCTTCAACAAAAGTGGAGCCCACTGTATGGTATCTCACAACATGGTGCTAAAAAATCATTAAAAGGAACATGTATACGCATATAAATATTATATGTGAGGCAGCCAGCAATTTTCAGTCGGAAGTCGCAGTCACTGTATTTGAGATATCGAGGTCTAAAGTAAAAAAAAAATTTTTTTTAAATTAAAAAACAACAAAACTTAGTTCTTGTGATAATTGTATTCTTAGTTAATTTTTCTACATATTCATTGCATAAAACATGTTAAAACAGTTTGTAAACTTGTTTTTGTGAACCCACCTACTCAGAGCGGGACAACAATTTGGTTGAAATTCGGCTTTTTTTTTTATTATAACAAACCCTTCTGAGTGATAAGAAGTAGGCCTACTTTACCGGACCGTAATCAGAATGTAATTAAGAGCAACATTTTTTTTACCTAGCCTGACTTATGAATACTTTAAAATACCTAATAGGAGCCTGGGAAGCTGTGCGAGATGTGAAAGTTGCGGTGTAGAGCTCTTGAAGCCATAGTTATCCTGTTTCTCTTTTTTACCTCAACTTTAGATGCGATTTTCTCAAAACAAGGTCTGCTACGGTGGGTGTCTTTGAATGTCAATATCTCAGCTCCTAATTATCCTTTTTAAAATCTGTAAAAACCAAGTTGTTCAGAATTGACTGCTCTATCAGAATATGTATATATCTCTATATGCTTAAAAATCGACTTCAGACTGAAAATCCCTGGTTGCCACATATATATGGTAATTTATATCTGTAGGCTACCAATGGACATTGTGTCATTAGACATGACAGCTATAGAACTCCATGAAGGGTGACATACTCAGACTCGGACTTTTCATTGTGGAAGTACAGTCAAGCCTGCCCAAGACGACCACTCATTGTCGAGAGTAAAGTGGTAATCTTGGACAGGAGGTTGTCTTGGACATGTGAAATGAATATGATAGGCACTCATGATTATTGCAACATGTTGGGTGAAGAGAAAATCAAGTGGCTGTTGGTCAGTAGTAAAATAGGGTGGTCGTTGTCGTGTTTGAAAGGTTCCATTACATAGAAAAAACATAAGGGGGGAAGTGAGAAAAGGTCGTTTGTACAGGTGGTCATCTTGGAAAGATGGTTGCTAGAAAAGGTTCAACTGTAGCCTACTATATTTCATATGAGCTATCATTCACCAATAGGCTATGTCAACACAATAAGCTAGATACTGGTAGTCCAAATAAAAAGCTTTTGACTGATACTAACCTTCCTTGCGTATCTACTTTATAGAGATCGGGCTGATGCTCCATAAGAGTCATGATAACTTTGCCATGGCCTTGGAAAGCTGCACAATGCAAGGCAGTCCACAAAGTTCCACTGTTGGAGGCATTGATATCAGCTCTGAAATAAAATCAGTCCATCCATGAATAAATGGAAACCTAGTGTTCCCAAACTTTTCGATTGGAAAAGTTGACAAAGGGAATCACATGAACAGCTTTGTATAATCCTTGAACATTAAAAAAGGAGTGAGGATTTAGTTCTTCAAACAATTATTACCTTTTGCTACAACCTTGTTATTTATCATTATTTTTGTATGTTAAACCGAGAAGTGTCCGCCCGCTTGTTGCATGTTCATTTTTGGGTTGCTCTCCGCAGCGTGTCCATCATTTCCTAGATGATAGATCATTATTTGCACATAACATTTAAACAAACCTTAAACAGGGGGCAAGAAGCTGCTGCTCCCCCCCCCCCCCCTCTCCACCATTGATCCGAGTTGGGAGGGAGGGAGGTTTCGAGAGCAGGCTGTACTCTGCCCCTTCCCTATACCTTTCCCACATTGGACTGATAAGGTGTGTGTTCCTTTGACTGAAGGCCACTTCGGGAACTCCATCTTCGGTTGACAGGAGAAAAATTTGCACAGTAAGTCACTATCAATTTCTTTGGTCAGAAAATGTGATCTTGCATCAACTATTTCCTGCAAAAATCGTCCCAAAGAATTTGTTGGGGTATTGAATGCAATGCTAGAGAGCACAAGCGCACAACTATGACCTGAAAAACTGTTGTGCATCACTAACTGTTGCTGTGCAATTAGGAAATGGACACGCTACAGGGAGCAGCCTGTAAATGGACATGCAGTGCTGGGGGGACACACTACAGAGTCCTACTTGGTGGCCTACCCACCTCATTGGTTCACTTAAACATTTCATTTAATCTTGTTGCACACAGTCAATTCATTGTGGTTGCTCCTGCTGTATTATATCACAACTAAAAATACTGAGGTTCAAAAAACCCTCCAGAGAAATTGTTACATTTTGACCTCATCCTGCATACCCCTTTTCAATCAACAGCTGCACTATGTTGTCATAGCCCCAAAATGCTGCAACAGCCAGTGGTGTCATTCCATCCCGAGACTTTTTTTTTTGATCTGCTCCTGATTCCAGTAGCTGTTTCACTGCCTGAAACAAAAGTCATAACATTGCATTACTTACATGGTAAGAGGAACTTATTCTCATTGCCTCTTCCCTATGTTACGTCTTGACACCTGATGTATTATTTTCTCCATAATACAAGCACAATAATTCTGATGTAATTTCATGAATATTTGCTAGCAATACCTCATCTTTGGTCAAGAACAATTAAGTGACTTAATGAAGCCAATTGACAATTCTTGCACCTCTCTCACTATCTTGGGGGAGCAACTATTATAGTAACTAACAATTCATCCCATGAGTATGAGCTCCTATTTTTGCAATGTTTTATTGTTGTCATGCACCTAATAATGGGAATCTAGTGTAAAACAATATATTCCAACACCTTGCAAGGTGTGCAAAAACGGGAGCAATGAAGATATAGAAATGACTGACTCGCCTACAACGGTTATTACTGTAACTGTAACTTGGGTATCTCGACTTGAGAAAGCTCAAACTCAAAGGGGACAAACTTGCGAACACAAAGACTAAGACAATGTGAATCGTAAAACAGAAAAATGAAAGCTAAAATTAATATATATTTCCAGTTAAAGTAAGCTACACTAGTCATCATAGTTTCACACTCACTGACTTTTCCAGTCTGAGTTTGACTCTTGAGTGGTGATACACTGGATACACCACACGACTCGAGTCTCTTCTCACTCTCCTCAATCTCACCACACAAACAATGCGGTGTGTAAGTATGGTGATCTCTAGATTCTAGACTCTACTAGTCTACTCTCTAGAGAGAACTAGTGTAAAAGATTAAACACCTTTTATTCTCACATTCATTGAGAACGATTCCATTTTAAGTAGTCTAATAAAATGTATGGCAGAACCAAATTTATGCGTAGGAAAAACTGAGAAAATACGATTGATATTATTATAGCAATAAATAAAAACATATTGAGAGAGCATTACCGGGTAATCACCAGCTCCAACAGCGCTTGCAACCGAACTGGGCGCCGCCATATTGTCGTTGCGCAGCTACGAAAGCGTCCCCGGAAATATTTTTTTTCTACCATTACTGATTTCTCGGAGGAAAAGAGGGCACCGTCGGTCGACGCACGAGTGGGTGGGAAGTGGGAGTGATCAAAAAGTTCGCACGCCAGCGCGCGCTACGCGCTACGCGAAGCGTGGCTCGCACACAGTAATGTTTACAAACCAAAGTGAATGAACTTCAATGGGCTGAGAGATTTGCCACAGGCAGTCTTCATTCAAGAAAAATCTGCCGACACGAGAGTTTATTCGCGGCAAGAATTTGTTGTGATAGATAGGCCCTACTGCCAAGTGAAAAAATTCCAAGCGAAGATGCACGGTCCTTCTTGCTTGTAGAGGGACGTTTTGTTATCGGCAGGCCCTCCTACTGTGTTGGCACTGATTCTGGAATAGCCTATATTATTCTCCACAAACTATCAGTATCAGGACGGGAAAAAAAAATCGTCTTGAAAGTTGCTCAGTTTATCAAGTTTACTTTGGAGCTTTCTTTGTCGCGAAGGAAAATAGGCCTACGTGTGACTAAAATTAAACTAAAACGAAAGCATCTTGTGTCAAGCGCGATGTTTCAGTGAATCTTGAAGGACAGAGTGAACATTTTCATGTTCTTGGATTGGACAAGTGTCTAGATCTAGATAGATCTAGCTCTATTTAGGAGGAACGACCAAAGTAAGTAGCAGAATCTCTGGTAGTGTAAGCAATAGGCCCGCCATAAAAATAGGATTTCAAAGTGAAAGGGATATTGAAGATTTTCTTTGAAAAGGGAAAGAGAACCCAACAGAGATATTATTATAAGTTATGATGACACCATTGTCTCAATCCAAGTTTCGGTGATCAGGTTCAAGTGAAGAAGTACCACAAAACGAAACAAAACATTAAACAATCCCCCCCACCTAAAAAAAAAAGAAAAGAAAAAACGCCACAAAATTACAACAACAACGACAACAACAACAACAACAACAGCAAAATTTAAGGGCTCAATGAACCTTTTTAATCAATATGAAATGCTGTAAAACAATGTAAATTGATGTTTAATATTTTTCATGTGCATATTATCAAGGACATCTTGCTAAGAATAGAAATAAAAACTCAAAGCAAGGAAGAAAGAAAATGCCTACAAACATTCTTGCCAAACAATGGCGAAGGTGAAAAAGAAAGAAGTAGCAATTCCTGAGACCGACAACTACGCATTTTTCATTTATTCATTACCACTCATTTTGGCGTGTCTTTGCTACGGCAACGGATACCACGGCGATTTTGTGCATGACGATATCTTCGCAATTCAAAACAATAAAGATGTTACCGGTGGAACTCCTGTTTTGGATATATTCAAGAATGACTTCTGGGGCCGACGTATGAATGACAGCAACAGTCACAAATCATACCGCCCTCTCACAACTCTCTCTTTCAGGTAGGTCATTTTACTATGAGTGGTGAATCTTGGATCTCTATTGCACACGCGTGCGCGCGTGTGTGTATGTCTGTCTGTCTGTTTGTCTGTCTGTCTGTCTGTCTGTCTGTCTGTCTGCGTATGTTTGTCTGCTTGAAGGAAAAAGGAGGGGAGGGGGAGAGTTGGTTTATTTCTTCAATTTTTTTTCATATTATTATATTGATTTGCCAAACCTATGTGCTAACCAACGAACTGTAACGTTAATCATAAGCTACATAGTTAATAAGCTCATACGATCCCCTCCCCCCCCCCCCCCCAAAGCTCATAATTACTAGACTATCTACCCCCCCCCCCTCAGAACTCAGAAAACTGATTACATGTAGTTAAAAAAGTTACAATTAGTTGTTTATAGAGGCGCCAGCATCTTTGGCTGTTTTACATACAGGGCCTATACACACAACACGCACACACATACACACACACACATAACAACACACACACTACAACAAACACTCGCTCGCGTGCTTATAATTATTGTAGGCCCATACGGTCTACCCGTTAAGTATTCATTCGAAAAAAAGGAGGAAGAAAGAAAAAGTTAAAGAAACTACATGCAGGCCTATAATGTAATAATTCGTTGGTTATATTGCAAAAGGGCGAATAATAGAAGCACTGTAGTGGCGTAATCGCCTCTATGTTAATCAATCAGCGAATTATGCAGTCTCATTGCAGTCAGCAACAGGAAAAGGCCGATACCGGGACAGGTATCTATAGCTCTAACTCCCAACACGTTCGCCTGCCACATTGGGATTTGCTTTCACGCAAGAATAATAGACTTTGACAGGGAGTTATGGAGGCCAATGAATTCTGTCAACACGAGAAGAGGAAAAAAAACCACTCCGCTGGGCGGATCGGAATCAAGAGGGGCATGATATAATGACAAAAAACAACTTCCTTACTGTTGATTTCTTTGGGTTCGTGCGGTGTGAATGGCGAAGAGTGAGAGGCCTGCAAGTGCAACAGCAATTATTGCAATATGGACGCTCAACGCCTCAAGCTTGTTGAAAGCAGTAAAGAAAAGCTAATGCAACGGCGACGTCCTTTTGATACATTGCGCCACACAGCCATTGTTTTGTGTGTATGTGTGTGTGGTGAGTGTGTGTGTTTGTGTGTGTATATAAGTGTGTGTGTTTATGAATGCGTGTGTTTAATGGTGTGCGCGTATTGGAGTCTTTGGCATGTCGGTATTCATGTATTTTGGGTGAGGGTTACTGCAATATGTATGTGTGTGTGTGCGCGTGTGTGTTTGCATGTGTGTATTGGTGTGTTGACATTTCTGTTTGAATGATGTAGACGATACTACAATGTATATATCTATTTAAAGGAACAGGCAACCAACCATACAGACAATGACAAAATAGTAAAGGCACAACAAAGCTGGCTTTTTATTTATGTCAATCCGCTGCGATCAATTCCTTTCACTGTCTGTAATCTTTGCTGCAACATTTTACGACCTTTGCCACTCATCACAATGCATTTTGTTTAATTTGTTTGCAAGAAGCTGGGACCGTAAAACAAGAGTGGACAATTATAAACAAAATAAAATAAAATAGAATAAAATAAAAATGAAAAAAGATAAAATAATAAAGCAGGCAACCGCATAGGCCACAAAAGGAACGCATGGGGTGAATATTTAAAGGAGATCAGCAACTAGATAAAGATAAGGTTGTTCAACACTATTGTAAAGTCGGTACCTGATTTGTTGCATGGAGCAGAAATCGGAAGGATGGCTAAGTTTTCGGATCCTCTCAACCAATTGGCCAGACACCATCAGAAACTCGGCGCCGAAATGACCTTATAGTGTCGATGGAGCCGTAAAACCCCAAGCAAAAAGCAAAACAAAACAACCAGAAACGCGGACGGTGGAGCTGTGTCAAAATATCAACTAAGATGTAGATAAGGAGAGGAGTGGCTCTCCAAAGGAGATGGTATTGTGAGGGATCCAATCGGATTCATTTCTGTCATTTTTTACATTCATCATTAAGATACATACGGTTTGTTGAGGTTGTGGTGCGTGATTTTTTTCTCTACACGTTAAAATACCTACTAAGGTCCAATTGAGGACATCGTGAGGAAGAGATGGGCCTAGTTTGGGAACACACTCAGGAAATCGCCTAATAACATCACCAGTCGGTAATTCAAGTGGAATCCTCAAGGGAAAAGAAAGGGAGTAAGTCCCAGAAACACCTGGTGCAGAGAACTTTATTTAGACATGCCATTGGCAGGACAGAGATGAGGACAGCTGCAGAAGACAGCGCAAATGATTTGGTTTGGTTTGGTTTGGTTACCAGTTTTACGTCCCCCGCAACACTAAAGTCATTTAAGAGACGGGCTACTTCGACCCTGCCTGTCAGGGCCAACCCGGTCTGAGAGGGAGAATATACAGGGTTTTTTTTTTTTTTACATGTATATTGATCGATTCTAAACTTTACTAACTCTAAAACTGTAAGAGAGATAAAAGTAAATGTTTTTTTGTGCACACCATTCAGTGATTATTTAAGTTTTGTCTGGGATACTTAATAAGATTATGTTGATAGAGAAGGCATTTTAAAAAGGAGTTAGCGGATATAGCACTTTAGGTCATGGCGTCAAAACATCGCACTGATATACCAAAGAGAAGACTGCTAGAAACCATCGAAAGCTAACAAAAAGTTGCACAAAATTTTATTCAAGCAGAATAATGTCTACCAAGCTCTGGCATTATGTCTTACGAAAAACATATGTGTGTTCCATTGTTTAGAGTTAGAGAGCGGTGGTTGTTTCTCAGTATAATATCACATTAACGAAGTCGTCTTTTTTAATCGCACGGCACAATGCAGTTCGCAAATCGACTTCTTGCTATCCTTATTGTCATAGCCATTCACATTACCAGTTTTTACCAAATTTTGACTCTGAGCTCTGATTGAGTTTTGAATTGTGGTTTTCTTGTTATGTTCAGTTGGAATTTTTCCATGACTGCGGGCTTGTGACCTGCGCTGTAAACGCACAAGCCGCTCATGGGATATACAAGGTTAGCGTCACTTCTGCGCACTAAAAATCGAGGTCTGTTTGTAAAAACTGGCGCTATCGAGCAATCTGTCAATGAAATAGGTTGAATTTATACCAGGAAAAAACTTAAATGGATGAGGATTAATCGGTTGAAAACAGAATGTTTCTATCTTTTACCGTCTTCGAGATATTATAGTTTAGAATCGATCAATAAAAAAACAAACACCCTGTATATCCCAGCAGGAAAAAACCCAGATCGTCCGCGACTGGGGATCGAACTCGGGTCTTCCGCATGGTAGGCGAGGAGCCTAACCATTCTACCACAGCGCCGGTACGGTGCAGATAAGAACTCGTTTGAGAGCTGCTATTGTCGATGGACAAATGATTCAGGTCGGGGGGAGGATTATGTTTTCAGTTTGTGCACTTACTTGGATTATAGGCGTTTTCTTCAGCTGTCAAAGGTGATTGAAAGCCAGTAGGAAATCAAACACCAATGCAGATAATGAAAGAGTGGTGATACATCGTAAAGACTCGATAGCAGTAGGCGTCGCTAGTCTAGTGGTTAGGCTGCCGGACTCGAAGTCGGAAGGTTGCGGATTCGAATCCCAGCTTGGGCCCGACGTTGTGTCCTTTGGAAAGGCATTTTACACGAATTTTCCTCACTTTACCCAAGTGTAAATGAGTACCCGGCTATAGATAGCGAACGATCTTGTCCGTAGTAGTAGTAAGGAGTGGGTTATTTATAGAGGCGCCAGCCTCAGCTGTTTTAGCCTCTTCTTGTTTTGTTTTTTACTCAAGCACTCAATCAGGCTTAAGCTTCCCTGAGGGCTGCCATTTGAGTGGCAACCCTACAGTACTGATCTCCCCATGAGTTCGGAGTGAAGGTTTTGCCAACCCTACAGTACTGATCTCCCCATAAGTTCAGAGGGTCAGTTTGGTATAAAGGTGTGGATAACTCTTAATATATAAGTAGGTACATGCAGATCCACCCATCCATCCATCCATCCATCCATCCATCCATCCATCCATCCATCCATCCATCCATCCATCCATCCAACATAAAAGAGAACCTGCATACATACATACATACATACATACATAAATACATACTATGCATAAAAATCAGGCCTATATTATAATATTTTATCAGGCCTACAGCACATAAATTCATACAATACATACATAGCAGTTCCAGTACAGCCCATAAATACGTACAACACATACATACAATTTAGCACATAAATGCAGGCAATACATACATACAGCACATTAATACATACAACACATTTATAACAGAATAACACATTAAGTAACAACAAAGCACATAGATGCATTACTTACATAACATAACAACAAATAAATAGATACATAATGCAGCACATAGATACAGCACTTACATAATTAAACAGCACATAAATAATGCAATAACCCACAAACACATACCAAACATAACAGCATGCAACACAGTCCACATAAAGTAAATACACACACACATACACACATACGGTACACACATACACACATGCGCTGCATACATGCAGACGTATACAAATACAAAAGACATACTGTAGGCCTACATACATACATAGATACATGGGCATACACACTTCAGGCAAAAAATCTGAGTGGAAAACTAAAACAGAACTAAGTAAAATAGAACAAAAGAAAAGCAAGTAACCCCAAATTTCAAACCGAATAAATAAAAAAGAAAAAAAAAGAAAAAAAGAAAAGCCCAACAGAAAGTATTAACAAACAACAAAACTGATGAATATAAAGCTATGAATCGTCTTCAACCCCTATCCATCTTTTTCTAAATAATCTATTATTTATACTGCTTCCTAAATTTTACATAATTTTTTTGTATTCTTTGCGAGCTGTCACTTGGTATCCTAAGGCAAGAGGAAGTGTGTCTATTGCGTGAGTCGGCTTGAGCTATTCTGAGTATTTCGCAGACCAGAGCAGAAAATGTTGAGCAAAATAGGTTTAGGGATCCAAGATCTCAAAGGTTAGGTTAACGCTGACTCTACGGCATCGTGATATAAGGTGAAATGTCAGCTCTTTACATCCATCTGAGGTGGAAGTCATTAATCTTTATTATAAAGGATGCCAGTACTTGCAGTTTTCTTCGATCCAGTATCACCTCACTGCGGGCCACATTCATTCAATCAAGTTAAACGAATCGCGAACTGAACTGGACCTACTTGCAGGTGGGATCTGGCCCGCAAACCGTAGTTTGCCTATGTCTGTCATTTAGAGTCGGAATTTGTTCCTAGTTGACGCCACTATGCTGCCTCTTTCGCTGTTTATCCTTCTTCTTCCACAACTTTGCCTTATTGCCACGAACATTTTGGTTAGGTACAGTATCCGTACGGTATCAACATCTCAGACAGGGTCCACTCTGCTTGCGTCTCTTCTTCTCTTGACAGCTGCTGACTTTTTGTCTCTGAAAAACACCAATTGATGTCGATGGACTGTTTATTTTGCTTCTACACCCCTTTCAAAACTGGGATATCCTGCAAGAAACAGGGTAGGCTACTTGAATCTTGCTGTAGGGGCTAACCAGATACAGCGGTTGTTGCGTTGGGGGTCACGTTGGGGAGGGGGGGGGGGGTGGGGGTTAAGGCGTATTTGAGCCCAGCAAACAGGTGGTGATATTCGATTGGAGAAGAAAATAGGCTAGAGTAATATTTCGAACAAGCTTACGACACTGGAGCTTTCGTCTTCTGCTTGAAAAGCATAGGGGCTTGTTATATTGCATCTGAAATGTTGGTGTCGAGTGTCGATTTGAGTTTGAATAACATTCATTGGGCTCATCTACTGGTTTGTTATGGCCTTTTTCCTTTTTGGAATTTTTCATCTTAGGCCATTGACGAACACTTGCAAGTTCCTTTGAGAAGTGAGTCATCCGCTTTTAAGGTGAACATAAGAAAACCTGAGCGATGAAGCTCCCAAAACAACAAATTTCCATGATAGTCCTTTCCTCTGTCGAACCCACGTCGCTCGTTCGCGATGCTGCCACGATAAGTATTGGACCAATAGAGAATCCAAGATTATCATTGTTCGGGTTTGTTGTTTGTTTGTTTGTTTGTTTGTTTGTTGATCTTGTTTGAGAGGGGGGGGGGGGTGTGCGTTTTCAATACTGTGTGTGCCAACTCAGGCTGAGTTACTCCTTTTGGCCAAAACAGCACAAGTCTCATGTACTTCTAAGGCGGAGAGTGTAACAGATTCATCACAGAGGCGAATTTTGTGGGATTAAAGCACAGCGGTCAGATCGTTTGTTCTGTGTATCCATTTATATTTGGATATCATAAATAATGACTGCATTTATATAGCGCACATCCCCGCTTGAAAGCAGGCTCTATGCGCTTTACAATCACTAATCCGTTAAAAACGAATGTAAGGGAACCGACCAATGCACGACTGTTTCATCACGACAACCAGTCGTGTTTTCAATGTACATGTTCAAAGTCTCATCTTTTGACCAGCCGTCCGTTTCAGTTTTGGCGTAACGTTTCTTGCGAAGCTGTTTTGATGTTATCTTCTTCGACAGATACAAGTTGGAATTCGAAAGAGAGACCTGTGACGTCACTGTCACATTTGTAGCGGCAAGAAAAGTGCTGTTTATTGTACTTTAGGCATATCAATGTGAGCATCATCTATTAATAAAAGGAGACTTTCAAACTTTGTGTTCTATGAAAATAAAAACGACTCAACGTAAAATCTTCAGTTTTTTTGTGGGCATCTAGAGTGGTTTGCTTTAGGTTTTTGTCAATAATTCAAGAGTGTTCAGTTTTCAAGCGATTTTTTAAAAATCAAAAGAAATATCGCTCGCAAAAATTT
>JAUKPP010046953.1:0-16875 GCA_032273245.1 Phyllaplysia taylori | reverse complement strand
CGTTCCGTCCTTCCTTCCTTCCTTCCTTCCGTCCGTCCTTCCTTCCTTCCTTCCTTCCTTCCTTCCTTCCTTCCTTCCTTCCTTCCTTCCTTCCTTCCTTCTTTCCTTCTTTTCCTTCCTTCCTTCCTTCTTTCCTTCCTTACTTCCGTCCTTCCTTTAATTACTAGTGCATTGAGTTATCTGTCATCTTTGGAGTATCACATTTCAAACAATTCCAATCAAACCTCTTTTACCTTCTTTCATCATTGTCAAGAATGGCTATTATTTTTTGGTTGGTTCTGAATCTTTAGAGTAATTAAGAATTTTACTGAAATCTGAAAAATTGTTAAAAATGAGCAGAGTTTAGGGAAAATCCAATCTTCAAATGCTCTATGTTATTTCAGTTCAATGTCCTGGCAACTGATCTTGGCACACCAAAACGCTCATCCCTCACTGTGGCACGGGTCACCATCACCGTTATCCGCAACCAGAACTCTCCAATTTTCACCAATGAGCCTTATTCAAGAAACATCAACCAAACCTTCGGTATTGGCAGCGCAGTGTTCCAGGTCTCAGCTGTTGATGCAGATATATCTGTGAGTGCATACAGTTGGAACAATTGTTTATTTTGTCAGGGTTTGACAGTACTGTGCTGGTGCCTGAAATGTATTGGTTAGGCTCTTTGCCTATAATGTGGAATATCTGAGTTCAATCCCACGTGTGGACGAGCATCTGTGTCTTTCTGCTAGGATTCATCCCTTTCAGCTTGGGTTGGCCCTGACAAGCCTGCCTTAAAATGACCCTACAGTAATACAAGGGGCTTAAAACCAGAACCAACAAAAACTGGCTGAAAGTAATGTCGATACTGGTAGGTTATTGCAGTGCAAAGATATATATCAAGACAATGGTTACCCTACAGAAAGAAGTAAAGGGATGGACAAAACAAGAGCACTCATCAATCTATAAAATAAGTTGTACCTCTTCTTGTATTTCAAGGCAAAAGTCTGTCCTTTTGTTTTTTTATCCTTGTTATGGAGGGTTTTACTTTGTACAGAAATGTTTAACTATTTTAACTGATTGTATGAAACAGGTGTATATTAGTTCTTTTCTTTCTTTGTTTTGATTTTGAAAGCAATTTTATTGAAGGGCTCAAATTAATTTTTGTTGAATATTACTCTTTTTTTAAATTTGATTTTTAATAGAACCAATATTTTGTGTGTTGGATTGAGACAAAAATGACAAAATCTAATTTTTGCCTCCAACTTCTATGAATCAGCATTGCATGCGTATGCTGGGAAGATCTAATTTGAAATACTGAGGCAGGAATAACGACCTCAAAAGTTTGAAAATGGTATGTGAATTTTGGAGAGAAGCTTAAAGTTGTGCACCATTTGTTTGTCCACCAGGCCCCATACAACAGCATCACATATGACTTGATCGGTGATGGCGACTCCCAGGTGTTCTTTGCCATCAACTCTGTCTCTGGTCTGATCAGCCTGTCGCAGAGCATCATCTCACAGAGCCAGCTCATCTACTCGGTAAGATTCAGTCAGATCTGGCAAATATAGAGCCTAATCATAACCTGAAATAGAATGTCAGTCATTTGTTTTGTTTTATAAGAGGATAAGATAGAATAGAGAAATGGCCTAGCCACAGTCATTTATTTGGTTTGATAGAGTCAGATCAAACAGATTTACAGCCAAACCATGAGCCAAAATAGACGTTAGTTGTTTTAGTAAGTTTAAGTAGATTTGCTGTGTTTTGACAGGGTAAGATAGAGTAGATAGATGGTTAAGATAGAGTAGGTAGATGGTTAAGATAGATTAGATAGATGGTTAAGATAGAGTAGATAGATGGTTAAGATAGAGTAGATAGATGGTAAAGATAGAGTAGATAGATGGTTAAGATAGAGTAGATAGATGGTTAAGATAGAGTAGATAGATGGTCAAGATAGATAAATGGTTAAGATAGAGTAGATAGATGGTTAAGATAGATAAATGGTTAAGATAGAGTAGATAGATGGTTAAGATAGATAGATGGTTAAGATAGAGTAGATAGATGGTTAAGATAGAGTAGATAGATGGTCTAATCATAGAACGTCATCTTCCAGAGGCAGCACATCTACTTTGTTGGATAGAAGAGACAGATTGTCTCGTGACAGGATAAAATAGTTAAGACCAATAGCCTAGACTGATAGTCTTATAAGTATGATGTGTATAATGATAGTCTCATAAAAGGACAAGGCAGGCTGATACTCTAATGACAGGGCCTGATGAAGTAGATGAAATGGATTGTCACAGGTATTTTTCCATGGGTTTCTAATTGATAATTTTGCTCACCTTCTTATCACATGAATAGCTGCGTGTTCGAGCCCAAGATGGTGGAAGCCCTCGCCGGTCTGCGACTGCAGTGGTGACAATTTCAATCAACCGTAACCTGAATGCTCCAACGTTCACACGTGCATCTTACCTTACCACAATACTGGAGACCCAAGCTCCTGGAACTGTGGTGCAGTTTGGAACAACCATCTTTGCCTCTGACAATGATTTACAGGTGCGATATAACACAAGTCTGTGCTTGTCTCTAGTAATAAAAGAGGTTCATAATTTCATTTTTAATTATTTTTTTAAGATTCCCACTTGTTGCAATAGGAAAGTTCTTTATTCTTTCCGCATGTCATGCAATTGTTTCACATCCACACCACTTACGGAACGTATTTTAGAAAAATGATTTTCAGCAATTTCTGGATGTTAAGATAGTTCTTAGTGCTTGTTTTATGTTTTGACAGTGCACTGTATTTCTTCATTTGGGCTTATTGCTTGGATATTTTTGGGAACAAACATTCAACTTAACTTATTACCGCCAGAACCTCTGTAAAGAAATATATGCGATTGCAAATTATTAATGGCATTTTGATAAGGTTGCAAATTTATTTGTACAGTCTATAAAGAATGGAGAGGAAAGGCTACCCATCAACTGATAAAATGTTTTTTTTGGTAAAACTTTTCTGATGTCTATCCTGTGGCCAGTCTCTAAAATGACCTTGCAGTGTCACAAGGGGCGTAAAACTAAAACTAAACCCCCAAAAATCCAAATCATAATGTTTGTGTATGTTTCTCTGAGTTTAAAACAGCCAAAGAAGCTGGTGCCTCTACAAATAAATAACCCCAAACTTACCTAACTAACGTGTATGTTTCTTTCTCTACTCCAGGCTCCTTACAACACCAGTGAGTACTTCTTTGTGAACTCAATTGATGCTGACCGTTTCTACATTGATCCTGATATTGGACAAATTTTTGTCAGGCGGAATCTCGTCGGGGAATCTGCAAGCCAGTACAATGTATGTAAAGCTTTAGTCCTCTGCAGAAAATTGTAACATCCGTTTTGTATATGAACATTAGAACTATTAAATCTCAAATCATCTCATCTCATATTATCTCACCCTATCGCACCACACTTCTTATCATCAGCATCTGACTGGCGCTGTGGTGTAATGTTTAGGCTCTCAGCCTGTCATGCCGAAGACCTGAGTTTGATCCCACGCATGAACGATCTGGTTCTTTTTATGCTAGGATTTTTTCCCTCTCAGCCTGGGTTGGCCCTGGCAGGCAGGGTCAAAGTAGCTCGTCTCTTAAATGACCGTATAGTGTTGCAGGGGACATAAAACTGGTAACCGACCCAAATTGGCATCTGTGGTGTAGTAGTCAGGCTCTTCATTTATCCCACATAGGATGGGAGTTTGATCCCGGCATTAGACAAACCTCTCCGTGTCATTGCTGGAAAGCTGTGTCCCTCTCAACCTGGGTTGGCAGGATCTAAGCAGCCAACCTCTTAAATGACCATGGAGTGTTACATCGGGCGTAAAATTAAAAACCCAACCAAATCCCTTCTTATCGTCTAATCTCATACCAGTTCATTCCATACTGACTCATAAGATAAATCAACGAGAAATTCAATGAACAAATGGAATAAGCTAATCGGACATTATTGACCTCAAGGGTGTGTATTTCAGCTACCTAAACAAACATAATTTTACATCCTGGCTCTTAAATGTCCTTCAAGTGTCAATAGTGCTATAAATAACCCCAAACCCAAACAAAAACAAAAACAAACCAACAACACAAACAAACCCCAAACCCAAACAAAACCAACAAAAAAATTGATCGTCTTGTCTCATGTGTGTTTTTGACGATAATTCTCTTCCATCAGCTGACTGTTTCTGCCAGAGACAACGGTGTCCCAGCACTGGCCAGTCCAGGCATCCCAGTGACCATCAACGTCATCCGCAACGACAACCCACCAATTTTCATCAACGAACCCTACACTAGCACACTGCAGTCCAGCCAGAATGTTGGCAGTCTGGTTGCCGTGGTAACAGCAACTGATGCCGATATCAATGTAAGTTGGTTTTATCTGTCCTCCATTTGAGGTTAGGGCTTGCTCTAATACATTTTTGTATGTTCACCTACAGTTGGTTGATGATTAAGCATCTTGGTTGGTTGGTTGGATTTGAGTTTGCACCAAGATAGGAATTAAATAAGAAATATGGACACCTGTTACGTTTTCTCTTGTTTTGTCTTACAGAGGAGAAAATTTATCTTTGCTCCCATTTTGTTATGTTGTCTGCCCATCTTTGAAATGAAAAAAAAAAAGTTAAATGTAAATGTAAAAAAGACTAATCGAGATTTAAAAACTTAGTTAAAAAATTTCAAACTTTTCTCAAAAGGAATCAAACGGTATTGTGGAAAAATTATTATTTTTAAGTTGAATGAACTATTGGAATTATTTTATTTATTTTGTCCTGACAGGCTCCTTATGGTGAAGTGAGGTACTCCATCATTGGTGACGATGCTGCTGTGACTCTCTTCACCATCAACTCTGTCACTGGACGCATCACTGTGGCTCAAGGTTTTGGCTCAGACAGTGCTTCAGAGTACAGGGTAGGGACATTTGTGTTGTGAGGCCATGAAACCAGGCTCTTGACAGTTTTTGGTCATATGTGCTTATTGGTATCAGATTGAAGCTTGCATATTTTTCTAGCCTTTGGAGAAAAGGAGACTTGAATTGTGATATGATGAAATCAGAGTGTCGGCATTTTGGCTGTATTGGTTATTAGTATCATAATGAAGTTAGCATATTTTTCTTGCATTTGGGGAAAAGGACATTTGTGTTGGAATGCGATGAAATCAGACTTTTATGATTTTTTGGCCATACAGGGTTGTTGGTATCATATTAAAATTTGCATATTTTTCTTGCCTTTGTGGGGGAAAACTATTGTTATACACACCAGTACAATCAAGATATTGGTTATTTGGGTAGATTAGAGTTGCATTTAATGGCTTTCAAGACTACATGTACTTGTAGAATTCACTAAAAAATATACTGTTAAATAGATATAGTATGCAAAAGTAACAATATTCCTCCAGTCAGAAAAACTATTGATAACTCCATATTGATGATAATGGTCACAACAATCTTCATGGCAGCAGTCCTTATAATCCTGAAAATGTAGTAAAGGAGTAAAAAAAAACCCAACTGTTTTTGAATAGGAGAAAATAGTAGTGGTAATGATTAGATTAATAGTGATATAAGCTATGGTTCAAATTGTAGTGAAAATTTTTAGAAGTGGATCTCGCTGATGGTTTGAATTCATCAATAGAAGTGGATCTTGCTGATGGTTTGAATTCATCAATCTGTTCAGATCCGAGTGCTGGCTCAGGATGGGGGAAGCCCAAGCAAATCTGACACTACAGTGGTGGTTGTCGCGGTGACCCGCAACCTGTTCCCACCTGAGTTCCAGGCAACGCAGCTCTCAGCCTCTATTACAGAGAACCAGCCGATCGGTGACCCGTTCAGATCTGTCTTGTGCACGGACAGCGATGCTGCGGTGAGTGATATACCCCTCATGTTGTATGTGGTTGTGCAGATACCCTTAAGACAGTACAATGCAGTCCTACTAAGTCCTGCCTCTGTCATGAATTAGTGGGCATGAATATAGAAATACATGTTAAAACTGACATTTTGTTATCTTTTTCTGTGCTCAGTTTGGGTTGACATAAACTTGCAATGACTGCCATGGTAGGCGACTTGAATAAGTTTGAAAACAAAGAAACGTACGGTTGAACTGAAGAACAATGTAACCGTTGCAGTTCATCGCTGTTTGTTTAATTGTTATTTACATTTGCAGTTTTTATGTAAGGCAAAAGACAATGCAACCTGACTGGATATATGAGAAAAGCAGGTGGCCAAAATAACATGTTCTCTGTGTTTTAATGATCTAACAGTTGACTCTCCATAAATCAAACAGTGAGTGATGAAGAGGGACAGAAGAAGAGAAAAAAAAAGAAGAAAGGAGCCAGGGAAAAAGAAGAAAAAAAAGGAAGCGTAGAACGAGGGAGCATGAGCCTACAGAGGAGGAAAAGCGTAGGAGGGAAAGATGGAGGGGAGATAGGAAAAATGTCAATTTTTAGAAAAGAACATGAACAAAATGGACAAATATTTCATTGCTTTTAGATTTAAATTGGCCACATTTTTCTGTTCCTAGATGAAAATTGGCCCTTTGTTTTTGTTTCCAGATTTAAATTGGCCACATTTTTCTATTCTAGATTCATATCGGCCAAATTTCCTGTACCAAGATTCAATTCGGCCACATTTTTCTGTTCCCAGTCTCCCAACAACGTGGTTGAGTACACTCTGAGTGGCACTGACAAAGTCCTGCAGTTCTTCCAAGTGGGTCGGTCATCTGGTCAGCTGTCACTCATCCAACCCCTCTACCTGGATGCCGATGATACTTTGGGATACACGGTAGGCTGCTTCTGTCGATAACTCCCACTGTCTGTGGTTGGAAGGCAGAAAGCCCCGCCAACAAATGTGTGGCCTCATTGGAAAAAGAAGCATAAATTGCTGGAAGCATAATGGAGATACAAGCCAGCAAAGTCAATTTTCAGATCACATGTCAATTTTCACTTCCTCTCAAAGCATTTTTCCCCACAAGTGTCTTACTTGTTAATCTTGTTTGTTCTATTTTTGCTATTCTACCTAGTGGTCTTTAGTAGGGCCTATGATGGGCATATTCGTCTTATCTTGTGTAGAAAACATTGAATGTTAATCTAGTTTTTCATTTGCGTATCCCCAGCTTGTGGTGTCGTGCAGGGACTTAGGGACTCCCTCCTTGGCAGCCACAAACACAGCCACAGTGACAGTCGGCATCTCGAGGAACTTGAACGCTCCTGAGTTTGTGAGCACTCCCTACAACACCACCATCAGTAGCAACACCCAGAGTGGCACCAGTATCTTTGAAGTCAGCGTCCTGGACAGGGACAACGTGGTGAGTGCTCAACACAAAGATAATTTACGTTTCTTTAGCACTCTGTTGCGGAAATTTTTTTACTTTCTTTTTTTGCATAATTTTACTCTTTTAAGTGGCTTTCATATTTGTTTGCAATGATTCATAGAGGTACCAACTGATCAGTTTGTTTCAGGGTCAGGATGCACTTGCTCATAAAAGAGATGTTCACAAAATTTTTTTATTGCAAAGACAATAGTATGCACATAGTAACAATATAGGACAATTCCCTCAAAAGAACAATGAAATTGTTTGACACCTTCTCCTGGAAAGGAGAATTCATTCTATATTATATTATGACGGGGAGCCAGTGAATGGTTTAGTTGATTTAATATGGGAAAATATGTCAACAATTTACAGCTTTGAGCTTCAAGCTTTCAGAAGAAATCGCCATCTCTCCACCCCTCCTCTCATTCCATCAACTCACCAAAGTTTTTTTTTTTTTACCTTGAATTAACTTTTCAGGATGGCATAATTTATTGATGGAAAAGAATCGACAATTTGCCTTGATTTGCAGTAATACCATGACTATTTTCCTTCACACAAATTTTGAGGAAGGAAATGTGCTTGCAATGTGCGAAATGGGTTTGCGGTTGGTTTATTTTTATACAGGCTCCGTACAATCAAGTGTCCTTGCAAGTGATCGGAGATGACAGTGCACCAACTTTCTTCACTCTTGATGCAGATCGTACCATCCGCGTTTCTAACGTCGCTGACCTGAACGCAAACACTCTCTCCTTCTACAGGGTAAGTAGATTTGTGTATATTTTTATAAAGGCACATATTGAAATCCTTTCGTAATTCACAGAAATTGACTGGGTTTATTATGCTGAAATTCAGACCTGCCATCCTTCCCGATTTTATCAGGATATTCCTGGATTTTACTGCTTTTCCTGAGATTGTGATCACAATATCTTTTTTTTCTGATTAATTGAGCTAGTGCTGAAGAGATATTTTCTTTCCTGAATAAGTTCAAAGAGTGAATTTATTAGTGAAGAAAAACAAACAAAACCAAAACATAGCCTTACAGTGTTGCAAGGGATGTAAAGCTAAAAACCAAACCAAACCAAACCATACAACAAAAGGCAAACAGGTTAGAGCAATTTGGCTCAGGTGAAGGGTAAGTGGATATTTTGATAGTTAAAAAAGGTTTTGTTGCCCCAACATAAAGGCTTTGGGTGCCTTAACTTGAAACAATTCAGTTATTGAAAGCAACACTGCATACACATGGAAAAAATAATTAGATTTGATTAATGTAAATTACAAATGTTCAAAAAGAAATGGTGTATTTTGAGTTTTTAATGAGACTTCTGTTGTCTGGACAATAACTCTGATTAAAGTACTTATATCTTATGCCGTCTTTAATGTAATGGTTAGGCTCTTTGCCTACATACAGAGGATGGGCGTTTGATCCCAACGTTGAACAGCTCAGTCTTTCTGCTTGAATGTTGTGTCCCTCTCAGTCTTAGGTTGGCCCTTACAGGCAGGATTGAAGAAGCCTGCCTTTAAAATGGCCTTACAGTGTTACAAAGGGTGTAAAAACCAAACCAAACCAAATTGTCTTAGTGTGAATATATCTGTCAGTACATTGTTGTTTTATAATCTATTTCAGCTTCGCACCGTAGCTCGGGTCTGAGTGTGAATGTATCTGTCAGTACATTGTTGTTTTATAATCTATTTCAGCTTCGCATTGTAGCTCGGGATGGAGGCACGCCAGCATTGTCGGCTCAGACCACAGTGGACATCAATGTCCGAAGGAACCTGTTCGCTCCACGCTTCACCACCTCGACTATAATTCGTCTGCAAATTGCTGAGACTACAGCTATTGGCACCGCCATTACCCAAGTGCAGGCCACAGATGATGATGAATTTGTAAGGAGGATGAAAAAGATGAACAATTTCTGATTTGCTTGATTCAGCTCTTCTTTTTTTATAGTAGATCTACATTTAAGAATAGATTTCATACAATGGTTCTCAAAGTATGCCAAGCATTTCAAAGCAAGAAGTTATTATGTTTGTGATTCAGTCAAAGTTAAGATGGGGAACTTTTATTTCTTTCATCAGCACCGAATGTACAGATAATGTGTAGTGATTGAAATATTTTTCTTCCTCTCTTTGGTCTAGAATTTGTGAAAATTGTTGTAAAGCTTTTCCATTGCGCCTTTTTGGGTAGCAGAGATGAGTAAAAAATTATCATAAAAAGCATGGGTTGTATTTTAACTGTTTGGGAGTATCTTATTCTTCTTCTCTGTTTGTTTCAGAGCCCGAACAATGTGGTCAGCTATGCTGCTGTCGGAGATGGTGAAGCGCCAAACTACTTCTTTGTCAATCCTTTGACTGGAGAGATCACCCTGCTCCAGTCCATTCTCAACATTCCCTTCAGCGGCTTTGTGGTAATTTTACTTACATATCATGCTAGAGGAAGGTTAGAGCCTAACCCAAACTTTTCTGGAGTTGTCATCTATTTTCATCAAGTTTCCTGTCATGCATTCATTTTCTATTAGATATTATCCAGGAGTAGGAAATGAGGAGTGACCATCATTATGAAGACATCCCATTATAATGAACAGTTTAGTCAATTATTCATATCTTTGCTTTTCTCTGAATGCTCAGAATTTAGGCTCCTTTGGTATGCATATGATTATTATGAAGTTAATTTAGTTAAAGAAAATAAAAGGAAATTTTACCGTGTATAGTTTTCATCCATTTTTTTCTCCACACATTTAACTTATATGGTTTTGTTGAATTTCTGTATTTTAATGGATGTCTTGACTTTGATATTACAAGCACTGTCATTAACTTTCTATCCCAAGGGAGGTTGATAGGCGCCCTTTTGTGATCTTTTCTCCATACTTCCTTCTTTGTTTTACTAATATCCTGATCTCTTTCCTGGCACTCAAATGAACTTGCAATTATGGATAGAGTCGTATAAGCTCAACAAAACAGAAGCAAACTTTCTATGTGTTTGTCTCCAGCTGCGAGTGGTGGCTCGTGACAATGGCAGTCCCAGTCTGTCTACCCAGGCCACAGTGGAGATCAGTATCCTGGAGTCGGAGACTCTTCAGTTTGTGCAGCCCAACTATGCCACAGTTATCTCGGAGAACCAAGGTGTTGGCCAGGGAGTTATCCGCGTCATTGCTCAGCCAGGGGTAAGTCTGCATTAACAGTTTTTTCCCAATGGATAGGAATGTTCATTAAGTAAGAGTAAGTTTTTGTTGAATAGTGAAAAATGGAATTTCCAATACGTAAAATGATAAAGATTTAAGGTAGAAGATGAAATCCAAAAGCTCTTTGGCTGTGTGAACCACAGCCTACTGCCACCTTTACATTTGATGCAGAGCTGTTTATTTGACGCATGAGAAGTAGAATAATAATAATATTGTCTTAATAACAACTTCCTAATCATTATCTAGTTTGGTTGCTACTTATTTCTTTATCTCTATGAACTGTGTTATTTATAATGTCTAAATTGGGTGTCAAACAAAAGTCTTGTTGTGCGCATTCCAGTTTCTCTTTCACTAAGTATGGGTCTGAGATGGGATACTATGACTGGCTTTGTCCTAAAAAGCTGTTTACTTTTTGGCGTTGAAATATTATCTGAACATTGGGACATTTTTCCCAAATCTGTTGTTAAAGTGATAATGAGTTAAGAGGTCTATACCGGCTCTGTGGTATAATGGTAAGGCTCTTCGCCTTCCATTCGGAAGACCCCGGTTTGATCCTGAGCGGGGATGATCTGTTTTTTTTTCTGCAGGGATTTTTTCCCTCTCAGCTCGGGTTGGCCCTGACAGGCAGGGTCGAAGTAGCCCGTCTTTTAAATGACCATGCAGTGTTGCAAGGGACGTCAAACTGGTAACCAAACTGAGAGGTCTATGCATTGAACTGAAATGTATTTGACTGTTTTCTTCTTTCTTGTACCTTCCAGCCTGACGTGTCATACCGACTGACCGGCCTCAGCGATGGGCCGGACTACTTCAACATCAGCCAAACAACTGGCAACATCTTTGTTCGCACTGACCTCAGGACTGACCTCAACAGAAAGACGCTCTATCAGGTGAACAAGCTTCATGCTTCATACATGCTCTTATATGATTTGTTTGATGACAATGTTTGTTTACGCTGATTTAGTTCCGGAGCATAAAATATCTATGGTTTCTTTTTCTTCTCGAAGTTTGAGTGAAACAGAGGCTGTATGCGTCAAGTATGCTCCAAAGGAATTTGAAATTATTTCAGGTTTTTGCTTTGCTGTAGTAATATTGGATTGTGAATGAGATAGATATGATCAGTGTTATTATCAAGCTCTTTACATCACAGCTATGACTGGCTTTAGAAATTATTGACCAAATAATTTTGGTTTTACTAAGGTATATCATGGTTTTTAGAAATAACAATAGCAAACATTCTTCCGGAACGTGATCTGAATTTTTTTTAAGGGGTGAGAAATTACCAAGGGTAAATATCATTGTTAACATTATCATGTTGTTTTTTAAAGTGTAACTATTGTCCTAATCTATTTCCTGGTACTGACATGACCTTAAAATGACTATAGTGCCATAAAACCTGAACAGCACAAACATGTTATCACATTGTCTATAATGCTATTTCCTTTCCGTGACAGCTGCGTGTGGAAGCCTCCAAGGTCTTCACATCCACCGGCCTGAAAGTATCCGAGGCTCAGGTCAACATCACCGTCACTCGTAATGAGAACCCACCTGTGTTCACCCCTGACTTCTATACCATTGAGGTAGCAGAAACTCTGAGCCTGGGCTCACCTGTCATTCAATTGACTGCTATCGACCTTGACACACAGGTGAGTTCAGATGGTAGTACCGGTGTCTATAGTGTAATGGTTAGGCTCCTTGCCTATCATTCGTAAGGCCCTAGTTTGATCCCATGTGCGGATGATCTTGTTTTTCTGCTGGTATTCATCCCTCTCAGCTCGGGTTGGCCTTGACAGGCGGGGTCAAAGAATTATTTTTTTTAAAGAATTGTTGCAGGGAATATAAAACTAGCAACCAACCCAGTCAAATCAGATGGTAGTTTTAAAAAAAAATTGATATTTTTTAGTACACAGTGACATCTATTAAGTAAAAGAAAGGCAAAGGAACATCTCAAAATAAGAACACAATGACATTTATTAAGTAAAATAAATCTGATGGTAGATGCACTTGTGGTTGCAGCTGCTAATTATCATCTTAGAACCATCAAGTTGGATTTTATTTGACATGCATGAAACCCAAACCAAAACCGAACCCAAAACCACAATCTCCTATTTTGTCTCCCCTTCCAGGATGACCTTCAATACGAGCTGGTTGAGGATACCGCCGTTACCGACTTCTTCTACATTGCGCCCAACACGGGGCTCATCTCTCTTAAGAGACTGCTGGAGGGGCAGAGTGCTCCGAGATATGAGGTAAGCAAAGAGGGGGGTGGAAACTTGTGGAAATTCATACGTTACATGGCTTCCGGTGGATTCAAGAGTGCTAGTAGTACTAGATGGCATAAAAAAATTTCAAAATTTTGGTACTGATTTTGGAATTAGTGCGTTTTTGTGAAGTATGATCCAAATAAAGTTGGTTTATGAAATCTGTTACAGTGTATTAGAATGAATTTATCATTGTGTAGCGTACACTTTAATGCCCATATTTCACAATGAATGGTCTTAAGATAAATTTGCTTTTTTGTATCTTTTCTCTAGTTCCAAGTGAGAGTGACGGACTCATTTGTGAACCCCAAGTCAGACTTGGCTATTGTGCAAGTGAATGTGAGACTAGACCAATTTGCCCCTAGGTTTGTGAACACACCTTACACTGCCGGGGTGGCCTACAACACCCCAGTGGGAACCAGCATCTACCAAGCTACTGCACAGGACGCAGATCTGGAGGTAAAGCACTACTATGAAAAGCTTTAAAATATAATTGCAGCAGAATTGAATCAAGTCTGAAAGGGATGGGGGATACTGTAAATGTGCTTTTTTTCGTGTTAACATTTTCCCCCACGAAATTGAGACAAATCAGTTTCGCGAGGTTTTAATTTTCGCGAATTTCTCAATTTCTAGTAACAAGATGTTATAGCAAGCAAGGAAAGAAGAGAGAAAAATTTCATGTGGTTGTTATTTTAATGGATGTTTTCCAAATTTGCGAAAAACATGAAAATTAAAACCACACGAATAAAAGATATTAACAGTACCATTTTGCTCTCTCTGGTTGCTGCAGAACTGATCAATTCCATTTACAATTTTGTGTCTCAGCAAATTTACAGCATATTTAGTTCACTCTGTAATGTGACTACACTAGCTTCTGCTTCTAGTCACAGTCATCTGGACACAGTGAAATTTCAACTTTTTGCAAGATATTTCTGTTTGAGATCAATCTGAGTGTAGTTTTATTCAATGCTTGGTGATTCTTTTTCAGGGTTTCATCATATATGAGATCATCGGCTACTTCTCTGCTCCGGGCTACTTCAACATCAACCCCAGCACTGGAGACATCACCATCAGGGCTCTCCTAGACAACGACGTGGCCGTCAATTACAATGTGAGTCGCACATTTCTTATGTGTAAGCCTGGATGTCTCGCATAGTGGGAGGTTTGCTTGAGCTATGGTGCAGTTTGCTTCTTTTACATGTATTTTGTAGTTGCTTTTGTGCTTATCTATTCCTTGGTGTTTACATTATCTAGCAGCGTTTACAGTGCAGTGAAACTTGAACAATAGAAAAAAAATTATGATTTGTTGCATTGTCACTCAGCGTTTTTGGATCATTATTTTTTTTGTCTCCTTGAACTTTTATGATCTAGCAGTTTTTTCAGTGCAGTCAAACCTGAACAAAAGAAAGTGCAAAATCATTTAATGTCGTTAGATAAATATTTCTGTACATTCCTTGAAGTGGGTTTATTGTTAGTGTCTTGGCTACTTATGACATAGTTTTGTTTTGACAATAATGCAAATAGCATGAAGTTTCATCACTTGAAGATTTTAGGTATTGTTTGAATTTGCTTTTTAATGAATATTGGCATCGATTTTTGTCCATGATCTGGCATAGGTACCTATAAATTTTGATTGTTAATTATGATCCAAGGGCAGATTTTCTTTCATCTAGACTAGGCTAAAAGAAGTCATGACATAGCAAAATTATCACGACATCTTACATATCTTTCACAAAATGAAAGAGATTAGCAGTCTTTTCTTATTTTAGGCCTTCTACTGCTGTCTCATTAAACTATTTTTTTCTTTTAAAAGCTACTTCCTTTGTGGATAAGATGATACATGCTGAATCGCATTAAGAATTAGTTTCTGAAATGTCTTTCTGTAGGCCTACATAGGCAGGCCATATCTGTTTTCTGCCATCCTTTAACTGACATGATGGATGGTTGACATGCCTTCAGGTGTGATCTGCTTCATCTATTTCTCTCCATTTGTTTTTGTAGTCCCTAATCTACTCTATGTCTGGCACAGAAATAGCCTTTCAATGTTGATAGTGTGGTAAAACGTCAATAAAGAACTGACCTGATATTCACCACCCGTTAACTTCCAGCTTGGTCTGAGGGCTTACGACAGTGAGAGGCCGGCTCAAGCAGCTACTGCCAATGTCACCATCTTGGTGAACCGTAACCCGACTGCACCTGTTTTTACCACCCTTGTAGACAGTCGCAGAATCCTTGAGACCTACACCCTCGGTGTTGAGATCCTCACGCTCTCGGCAAGAGACGCAGACGGGGTAAGTGTGTTGTTTGCTTGTTTTAGCATTGATGTCCTTTTGACCTAGTTTGATCCCCCGCGTGGAAGATCTGATTGATTTCTGCTGGGATTTTTTCCCTCTCAGCCTGGGTTAGCCCTGACAGGCAGGGTCAAGGTAGTCCTATCTTAAATGACCTTACAGCGTTGCAGGGGATGTAAAACTGGTAATTGAATCAAATCTTTTTGATACGACTTGCCAAACCTCAGGATTTTGTCGTGAGTCACACAGATTGTGTATGAATCTTCAGCTGTAATGAAACATATTCTTCTCGTTCATATTGAATTCTCATGATTTTGTAAGGTCAGTTTTGCCAGTAAGATGAAGATGGTGACAAACTTTTTCTTGTTGAGGTCATTGCTGTTGGCTAAACCTAGACCAGCAGCAATGGAGTTTTGTCTCTCTAGTGAGATATTTTTTACCCTAAATCTTTAGAGAATGCACTGAAGTGCTTGGCCCCTCTTATTTCTTCTACTTTGTCTTATTTTACCCTGTAGGTCATTATGGAAATCATTTCATATGAATTTGATTTCGACAAGGATTTATTTTTGAATCTCACTTTAAAAAATTGAAGTAACAGATTTGTTCACACTTGATACATTTTTTCTGTTGCTCAAGATGGACAATATGTATTACTGCCACATAAATCGATACAACTGGAGACTACTTGCTATAAGATTACAGTTTGAGGTTCATTGATTTGAAAATGATAGAAAAATGGTGCAATTTCTCAAATGTGTGTTGTCCATCTGTGTATTTTCAGAACAATATTCTTTATGAGATCACCAACGCCAACCCATCAGAGGGGACCGATTTCTTCTTCCTCAATGCTGACTCTGGAATATTCTCGGCTGCTCGTCCTCTTACAGAGACGGCTACCAACACATTCACTGTAAGTCAAAAAGAGATTGACAAAGGCCTCCTGTAATATTGTAATGGATATCCATGTACATGAAGTTTGAGAAAATATTTTGAATGAGCGGAGTTTTTGGTGTAGATCAAGATTTTTGCGGGTGAAATTGACTAGTTATGATCTTAAAATTTAATAAATTGATGAACTTATGATTTGGTAAGTTTTTTTTTTTTTCTGGACTTACATTTATTGTCAGCAGAGATGCCAAAGTTATAATATCTGTCCTAATTGTGGAATTGCAAATATTTAGCAAACTTTCAGATCTTTGTTTGAAATCTTCTGCGATCTGTTAGTGTCATTACCATATTCTGACTGCTTGAGATCATCGTTTCTATATTGATGACTAAGATACAAGACACATCCAAACTTAGGCATACAGTTTTTTTCTCTTGCTGTCATTATGTCAATCATGCTGTAAAACCCTGTCAACCCACCATCCAACCAACTAAAGATATAGTGAATGTTGAAGGATATTTTAATTGCATTTATACAGTGGATGCTGCTTAAACCTAAAGTGTCTAATCCGAAAATTGCGATAATCCGAAAGAAAACGAAATCCCGGAATTTTTTCCTTCTGTCTTTGTAATTGAACTCACGTTTAACCGAAAGGCTTCTGCTTCTAAACCGAAAGAATTTCGATGGTTTGGTCTTCAAATTCTGTTAAAAAACCTCCCCAAGTGACGCGGATCATAACATATTTTTACAAGCGTCAAGATTACGAAAGGGAAGATAGCGACGTAAGAACGCACGCGTGTCGGTGGCCAGGCCGAGAGCATCACCGCCGCACAAGTAGGCCTACCGTACTGTGCTTAGTGGGTTTAATTTAGTACACACTACACACACTGTGTAGTGTATGCTGTGTAATGATAAACGACACGCGAAGGCCCTAGATCCACATGTAAAG
>JAUKPP010046842.1:0-12644 GCA_032273245.1 Phyllaplysia taylori | reverse complement strand
CCCCCCCCCCCCCCCCCCCCCCCCCAGGGGACAGGGTGGTAACTTTCAAAACTTGTCAGACCACAATTATTGCTCTGGTTTCATTACCAGTTTTACGTCCCTGCAATACTGTAAGCCATTTAAGAGATGAGCTACTTCGACCCTGCCTGTCAAGGGCAACCCGAGCAGAAAGGGACAGATCCCAGCAGAAAAATGTAGATTGTCCACGAGTTGGACCACATTGGGATCTTCCGCATGATACTCAAAGAGCCTAACCAGCAGACCACAGACACCAGTTATCACCCTTTTGTCTTGATCTACATTCTCTTCGATCATTCTACCAACCCTCATTATCCCAATACATGTAAGAATCAAATCACAAATAATGATCAAGATATGAATAATATTTTAAGTGCACCTGAGTGCAAAAATTAACTTAAACTTCCGATGGTAGATTACTGTGATTTTTTCAGTTCAAATACACATATAGTCTTTTCAAAAGTTCCATTGTAACTTTCAATTCTACAGTGATGTTACATTCGAAACTGAAAATAGCAATTGCATGCATTTATTATGATAAAGAAAAGTTGGCTATTGTAGCCTACACTTAAAGTTACAATGTGGCACTTTATGTAACAATGTTGTGGCATTTCAAGTTATAATATAACATTTGAAAAAGTGCTAGATGTGTATCTGATCGGGGGAAAAAACCCGTCTATTACGATATAATATCGATACTTACATTACAATATTTAAGAATTCTTTGCACAGAGGTAAATCTGGCCTCAGTCTCCACGGCCAGGCGTGCTGTGAACTGGAAGAGCCCAGACATCTGCACAGACACAAGAGAAAATGTTACAAGATACAGGATCTGTCCGAGTCATGCAAGGCACTCCACTCTCCACTCACATACAGTGAAACCTCGTCACACTGCCATTCTCGCATACCGCCAGGTTTCCCTGTGGTATGGTTTGGTTACTGTATAAAAACAGTAGAATAACTCCTTGTACCGCCATCTGCCAGTACGTCACGGACGGGGTAGCCTACATATCTTACGCAAACATAAGGGGGATAACTGCATAAATTAGCTCACCATGTTGTCCAACATATGTGTATAGCCTCCCTTGTCCTGCTCTCCTAGTACCGCCATTCTCTCTATAACGTCAGTTTTCTAATGGTCCCATGATTGATGGTATAACGAGGCTTTACTGTACATGACCAAATCCAAAACAAGATATCAAAGAGGCAGACAAAGGATACAACACAGTGACATAAATAAAGGAAATGATAGAAACAGAGATAAATTACAGGCATTATGGTTACCTAGAAACTATTCTTCAAGAAAAAGGGGCCTTGCACTAAGTTGCAGTTTCATTTTTTTGTCTTTTTACTCAGTCAATCTCTTGCCACAAGTTTTGTTTGGAATTATTCATTTACACAGGCAGCAAGTCCTATATCGGAGATGGACATAAAATTTGGATGCTCCTCCTCATAAATGACCTTACAGTGTTGCATAGGGCGTTAAACCAAAGCCAAACCAATTTATACAGGCATCAGCTTCTTGGGCTATTTTCATAGTGCCAGGTAGGCTATGCACTGTACACATGTAAATTTTTTGTTTAACATTTCACTTCCTATGTTTTGAAATAATTGCCTCTATTATTTTTTATGGCCTACATAATCTTATTAAGTCATTTAAAAGGTGTGACATTTGCTTAAGAATTCTATCTCTCAATTGGGTGTGGGTAGTCAGAGTCAGAGTCAAAATCAGAAAATTTATTGATCTCTGACAAGAAATTTGGCATGGTCATGTTACCATAAAACAAAAGTGCAATAATTCACTCTTTCTCTCTCTCCCATCTCACTTCTTATCCTTCTTTCCATCCTCTACCACTCATCTTGCACAGTCACCTCACTCAACCCCCCCTCCCCCTGACACACACTCTCTCCCCTCTCACTTCTCTTCCTTTCTCTTCTCTCTTTCCATCCTCCATCACTCACCTTGCATAACACAGTCACCTCACTCCTCCCCCCCCCCCCCCACCCCTACACACACACACTCTCTCTCTCTGAAAAATAACTCTTGGGTTACAAGTGTGATAGAACAAACATCTTACTTGAACACTGTAAGAGATGGCCAAGCCAGCGAGGGCAGGGTTCAGCTGGTCAAAGGTCAACAAGACTAGCAACCCTGTGACAAAGGCAACAGCTGCAGATACAATGTCCAGCCGTATGGCAAGCCAGCGGTTGGCCGAGTAAAACAGGAACACGGCCACACAGTTGGCGTTGAGCAGCTCGCAGTGTCTGAGGGGAAATATTAATGGGGTCAAGTTAAGGTAAAAAATATAGGGAAAGCAGCATTGGATGAAACAAGATAAAGTCATTGTCAATTTTTGGGCATATGGGGATTTGGGAATCATATTAAACCGTATATATTTCTCTTGCTATCAGTGAAAAAATTGATGATTTCTGTCCAGTGCAGGGACCGAACTCCTGTCCTCTGTGTGATAGGCGAAAAGCCTAAACACTACACTAGAGATGCTGGTAAAGTAATCCTACACAGAGAACAATACTATGTGTTGCATCTCCATGAAATCAGTTGCTCGTCTCAGACAACTTTTTAACATGAATGGTTTTTGTGACCCATTGCCTTCTATTTTCATTTAAAAATACAAATTTTATGGTGCATTATACTAAAACATTGCTTGAAAGAAAAAGAGTGCCATTTTGAAAGCTAGAAATATTAATGGCTTTTTTCTCTGCAATTTTCCTTCTGATAGTGGCCGCCTCTTTCGTAATCAATATTGCACATATCTCGACTTCAAATCATGGTATATAACTTCTTCACAGGCAGCAAAAGAAATATATTCGAAGATTAACATGATACTGATACCAAATGTGACAACAGAGAATTGTGAAGACTGAAGAAAATACAGTGGAGCTCCGGTATAACAAGCATGGACGTACAGAGACCTCCGTAGTAACAAGAGAAAAATGAAAATCCCTGTCCTTTGGCTTTGTTAAAACATCTCGGGTGTAACGAGACCTTGTCTGTAGTCTAGAGGTTAGGCACCCAGTCTCGTAATCCGAAGGTTGCGGGTTCAAATCCCAGTTTGGGCCTTATGTGTCCTTGGGAAAGGCCTTTACACACATTTTCCTCACTTGCCCCAGCTGTGAATGGGTACCCGGCTGTAGACAGCGAATGATCTTGACCGTATGTTAGTGCTTCAGCGCCTTCAGAATGGCAGCTTGCACTGTATGCTTCCCAGGAAGTTCAGAATGTTTCTGAATGACTTGGTCTGCAGGGACACTAATGATAGTAAAGCGCATAGTGCCTGCTTTCGAGTGGGCCTATGCGCTATATAAATGCAGTCGATTATTATATTAACATGGACACTGGTCCTGAAGATCTTGTTATATCTGAGTTACACTGTACTACAATTCAGTTATTAATAATTAATACAGACACAGCTTCTTTGACTTCTTTAGCCAAATATTCCTGCAAGGATAATAAGAAAATTCTTCTTTATGCTTTTATAGATTATAATGACAGTATTTTTAAGAACATACAAGTACACATTTCACTCACTTCTGCACAAACTGCGTCGTCCTCCGATAAGCCTGTATACTTGAAATGCCTTGCACTGACATAGCCGTATGACTCAACACAGGAGAGCGCGTCACGTTATCCAAAGCTTTAAGTTCTCGAACACACGTGTGGAACAGGGACATAAGGAAAAAGAAGAGCATGGCCAATGGGACAGCAGCCAGCATGAACCATGGAGAGACAAAGGCGATCATGCACAGGGCGGCGATCACTTGGAGAACATTGTTGAGGAAGATCTCCACATTTAGGGGAAGACGAACATCAACTGAAAGGAGATAGAGGTCAAAGATAAGCCATGTTATATCTCCATCCATGTCTTTTAGAAATAATTGTAAGTCTCTAAGTGTACATGTCCACATCAGCAATGTTTACAACATAGATTTTGAAAATCTAATGAACAGTAGAGTGCCAATAATTCGACTGCCGATAATCGGACCCCCGATAATACAACAAATTGGCTTATCTGACACAATCAGTGGGAACTGAATTTTTTCTTCTATTGCATGTCTCGATAATCCGACAATTCGCTGTTCTGACTCCGACTTAGGTTAAGAGGGAACAAAACTGATAATTAAATAGAAAAAACTGTTCGATAATGTGACATAATATTTTAGATTCTTGGGTAGGTAAGACCGGTTACACAAAAAAGGCCCCCATACAAAGAAAAAATGAAACCCTGAAAACCAGATGTAACCCTGGTTACATAGAATCCCATTCACAACACGTGTTGTGTACACAAAAGAGATGAAGGCTTATAAAATAGCAGAGACCAGTACCAAGCTTGACCACTACCCTTAGAATCCTCGTACCCATCCCTGACAATGTAGAGCCTGATAACTTTTATGGTATGTCAGATGCCCATAAGCAAACAAGAGAAGCCATCTACAGCTTCATCATCCTCTCCTACTCATCCCCTATTCTCAACACTGTGTATACATGTAGTCCTAACATTAAGAAGATTTATACAAAGATCAATCCGCTTTTGGTTCTACATGTACACGTAGCCTACCTACTTATTATGATATTTTGATAAAAAAAGATACACAAGATGCCAAAACTGAATAAAATCAAAGAGTTAAAAATCAAATAGGGTTATATGGGGTTGAGCTGTAGCAGATCCGATAATCTGGCAAACTCGATAATCCCACACACATTTGCTGTATGTGTAGTAAACGTTAGAAATCCATAAATTGAAAAATTTGGCATTTCCAGTGGTCAGTCTCTCAAAATGATTTTACTTGGGTGATGAAGAGCTGTCAAATAGAGGGAAATTAAGAACATTCTTCTTTATGCTTGTAGATTCTAATGATGGTATTTTTAAGAAAGCCCATATTGAGATTTGAACCAAGTTTGCCCACTCTTGAGAGCACACCAGCACTGAAAATAGTAAACTAAAAAAAAAATACTTATCCTTCTCAAAACAGACTAACAAAGTGATCCAGACCTCTTGCTGGACATAACTGAAATACTCACTTTCATCCAAATCAGCAGAGAAGCGGTTTATGATGCGACCCACTGGGGTGGAGTCAAAGAAAGACATAGGACAATGGAGGATTCTTGCAAAGCCCTTGTCGTGGAGTTGGCTGGAGGCTCGCAATGTTGCCTGGGAAAGAAGAGAACAAGCTTCTGTAGTGGAAGACATGGGTTCAATGATAATTAACCGCAATAGGACATGCAAAGACATAACACAGATGAAATGACCCTCAAGGGAAGAAATAACATAGTGTTCCAAGAGGCTAAAACAGCCAAAGATGCTGGCACCTCTATGAACAACTAACTTTGAACTATAATCCATGATAATTAATCGCATACCGGTACTAATTAAAATAGTGGTACTAGTAAGGAGTGAGTTTTTTATAGAGGTGCCAGCCTCGGATATTTTAGCCCCTTCTTGTTTTGTTTTTTACTTAAGCACTTAAGCAGGCTTTAGTTTCCCTGTAGGTTGCCATTTGTGTGCTGCGTCTGCAGGCACTTCATTGTCACAAAAAGCCACATCAGGCAAAATTGTTTGGCAAAAAAGCAAAAAAAACACCAGATAAATAAAAAACAAACCCAAACAAACTAACAAAAAAACAAAAAGTACTAGGCTGGTAAGGTGGATAGAATTAAAAAGGTAATGAGCTTTACATTTGACCAAACTATGATCAATCAGAGAACCTCTCGACTCTTAACTCTTATTTAATTGTTTTTTGGTTCCCAGTTTTACGTCCCTTGCAACACTGTAAGATTATGTAAGAGATGGGCTACTTCTGCCCTGCATGTCAGGCCCAACCCGGGCTGATAGTGAGAAGAAGGAATCCCAACAATAATCGGCACTTTCTTGCTAATTTTCCTTTTGGTAGTGGGTTACTATGGCTCTATCAAAGTTGCAAATTTTACGAGGTCTGTACTCAATTCATTTATCATCTCTTCACCAACAGCAAGAGAAGTATTCAGATTTCTCAAATAAGTACTCAGATTACTCTGAAACTAACCATTACACCACAGACACTGGTACTCCTAACTCTCTTTTTTATTCTATTTTACTTATGATTAGTTCGGTTTAGTTTTGGCATAACGTCCCTTCCAACACCATAAGGTCATTTAAGGGACGGGCTACTTCGACCCTGCATGTTTTCAGGGCCAACCCGGACTGAGAGGGAAATTGTCCCAGCAGAAAAACCGAGATATAGGCCTACTTGATAAAACAAACTGCCCTGCACAGGCCTCGAACTCTTGTCCTCTATGTGATAGGCAAAGTGCCTAACCATTGCACCACAGATGCCGATTTACATATGAAAGTTGTCATCTTGGCATGGCCTTAGTAGTCTAGTGGTTAGTCAGCCAGACTCATAATCAGAAGGTTGCGGGTTTGAATCCCAGCTCGACCCGATGTTGTGACTTTGGGAAAGGCATTTTACATGAAGTTTCCTCACTTCACCCAGGTGTGAATGGGTACCCGGCTACAGACAGTGAATGATCTTGTCTGTATGTTAGTGCTTAACGCCTGTAAAATGGCAGCTTGCACTGTGTGCTTCCGAGAAAGTTGAGAAGGTTTCTGACTGACTTGGTCTGCCGGGGTAACAATTGATTGTAAAGCGCATAGAGCCTGCTTACCTTGACAAGGCAGAAAGAGCGCAGTAGCATGGTTATAATGAGGATGGGGATGAACATTGCATAGATGAGCATGTAGTGGTCTCGGTTTGGATGGTCCACTACACGAGGGCTGAATACAGACATGTTGCCAACGGTCACGTTTAAACTCTGAAAATTGAAAAATAAGAAAAAAAAGTCAGAGAGGGGATAATATTACAGAGAATGTAGAAAGAATCATCTGTGATTTGGTTCTGTTTTGCTTGTTTGTGGTTTTATGGCCTGATGCACCCTGTAAAGTCATTTTTTAAACATTCCAAACTGTTTGGGTAGGACTTAATTTGTGTAATTTTGACCACGTAGTAACCATTAACTGATTAAGGGATCTTTAACGTGCACATGGGGTCCCCGATGTTTTTTTTGTCCTTATTCCCGAAGACCAGGTTTTGAATCTCACCTACCCTAAGATCAGGAGTGTGATGGAAAGAGAAGTAGTAGACAAGGAATAAGAGAAGAGAAGCTGCTGGGCTCATTATTGAAAGATTGTGGGTTCGAATCCCAGCTCAGGCCCGACTTTGTGTCCTTAAGAAAGGAACGCAATTTGTTCTCACTTCTCTCAGGTGTAAATGGGTCCCCAGCGATAGAAACCAAATGATCTTGTCCGTATGTTAGTGCCTTAGCGCCTGTAGATTGGCAGCTTGCATAATATGCTTCCCAGGAAGTTGAGAAGGTTTCCCAATGACTTGGTCTGCTAGGGTAATAATGATTTTTGCTGGGATAGTAGTGATTGTAAAGCGCATAGAGTTTGCTTTCGAGCGGGGATATGGGCTAATTAATAACACAATCTATTATTATTATAAGTAGGCTACATACAAGAGTAGCAACGAGTAAGAGGAGACTAGGAAGAGAGAGAGAGGAAGAGTCAGGCAGTTAGTGATAGAGTAGACACGGCATAGTAAAAATAGTAAAAGGAGGAGGAGGAGGAGGAAGAAATTAATAATAACATTGATAAGCAATAAACTAGAGATAGTGTGCCTGCACTATGTCAAAGTTGTCATGAAAAGGTTCAAATGTACTTAAATCTATTAACTTAGTTTTGCATGGCTTACCCCTCTACCCTTATGAATCCATGAAAAGGTTAAAATGTAGGCCCTATTTAAACTTTATTAACTTAGTTTTGCATGACTTACCCCTCCACCCTGTTCAATCCAGTAGGACAAATACCAGCCAGCGGCAGTGACCCCAATCACAGGCAGAGAGAAACAGAAAAAGACAAATATCAAGACGATGTAGCCGCCCATAGCTTGGATATAGTGATGCACGACAGAACGCTGCAGGGATCCACTCTCCATCTCCTCCGACGATATCAATTTCCCTGAGATACAAAAAAAGGGCAATCAGCATTTGGACTTTTATTCACAGCATTACTATGGATCTATAACAACGTATACTCTTTAAAGTTTGAAGTTAGATGTTTATAGAGGCGTCAGCATCTTTGGCTGTTTTAGCCTATACTCTTTGGGAGAAAAAAAAAAAAATTAAACGATGAATCATGTATAAAAATTGATTTCTGGTTGAGCATTGTAACTTTTACTACTGTATGTATTTCCATTTACAAACTCTGTCGAATCCTTTGGGATCCAAGATTGCAGCATCTCTGTTGGAGAGCCACGTTCATCCTCATCTGTTGACAGAAAAATGCAAAAATCCATACTGACCTTGCTCTTTCTCTTCATTGATAATCTTTCGAGTGTCCTTTGTCTGGATCTCGTTCTGAGTACCAGAGATCTCTGGTCCTCTAGGAGTGCTGACTATTCCAGAGCTTTGGTTATTGTTATCTTTATCTGTCAAGCAAACAAAAACCACAGCATAAAACAAAAGAAAAAACAAAAAGAGAGATAAGAAGGAGAGAGAGAGAGAGAAAAGGGAGAGAGGGGATGAGAGAGTGAGTTCAAGTGCACAGAATTGTGGCAAGAAACCAACAAAAGCTAGCTTTCTGACTCTATTCCATGTTATTCCACTTTTCTCTGTACATCCTTCTCTGTGATTCTTCTCCAGGTTCCACATGGCCTTTCCCTTGATCTCTTACCTTGTGGGTTCCAATCCAGCCCTTTCTTTGTTGTACTGGTGTTCGGCTTCTTAAGGGTATGCCCAATCCATCGCGACCGTCTCCTTCCTATTTCATCTGCAGCTGAGCTCTGCTTTGTTCTGTTAAATACCTCCTCATTGATAACTTTGTCTGTCCATCTGATCCTGAGCAACTTTTATACACAGTTATTGATCAAAACTTGGATCCTGTTTATGCAAGTACAATCACCAAAAGCAGAAATTTTCTCTAGAGTTAACAAAGCTCTCACCTGAGGTCTCCACATTCTCTTCCCTGTCAGTGATAATGTGATGAGAATCCACACTCTGTTTAGTCGGACCCGCAGTTTCATGAAACAGCCTCTGCAGATTGGCGTACTCTCCATTGTTCGCTAACAGCCCATCATGTGACCCTCGCTCCACTAGACCTCCGTCCTTCATGACTAGGATTTCATCACAGCTCTCTAAATACTACAATAATAATAATAATAACAATGATAATAATAACAACAATAATAATAATAATGATAAAAATAACAACATTAATAATAATAATGATAATAATAACAACAACAATACTACTACTACTACTACTACTAATAATAATAATAATAATATGAAAAAGAGGAAGAAGAAGAAGATGAAAAAGAAGAAACTGCATTTATATAGCGCATAGGTCTACCTATCTTGAAAGCAGTCTCTATGCGCTTTACATCCATTACACCAGGTCATTCAGAAACCTTAACTTCCTGGGAAGAATGTAGTGCAAACTGCCATTTTACGAGCCCTCAAACACTAACATACATACAAGGTCTTTCACTGTCTACACCTGGGTAAAGTGAGGAAAATTCCTGAAATGCCTTTCCCTGGTACACAACGTCAAGCCCAAGCCGGGATTCGAGCCCGCAAGAAGAATATCATAGACAAATGATAAAATCATTTTTTTTTGGTACTTTGTAGGTTAGTTAGTTATGAATTTAAGGCACTACCAATACTGAAAGGTCATTTAAGCACCAAAAAGTAGATTGTGACCATAGTAACTCATAGTAGGCATATGTGTTACAACGGGGTGAATCCAGGCGCTCCTCAATTTTTGGCCAATTTGAGTTGTTGGTATCATGGTAAACCTTGTCTCTTACCATTGGTGAAGAAATTATCAATTTATCCTTCATACAATTGGAGACATCTGCAATTTAGATTACATGAGTATGGCCATTAATGTTTCCTGGCTTTCATAATGGCATTGTTTTTCTTTCAAACAATGTTTTTTAGTACTATGATGCACTATGAAATGTGTTTTTAAGTGCCTTCAGAAGGCACTAGGTCACAAAAACCATTCATGGTAAAACTGTTCCCTATGTTTTGACCAGCACCTGATTTTATGGAGTTGCAACACAAATAAAGAAAAAGAAGAAAGAAACCACACCCCAGTGCCCGCCAACCACCCGCTTTTTGTACCTGAAGTTGGTGTGTGACTAGAATAACTGTGCGGCCTCGAAGAAGTCCCATGATGCATTGCTGAAAGATGTGCTGGCCCACGTGGACGTCCACCGCAGACATGGGGTCATCTAACAAGACCAGGTCACAGTTACTGTACGCAGCTCGTGCCAGGGAAATCCTCTGCTTCTGACCACCGCTGATAGTTGCTCCCCTCTCCCCGATCTGATGAAATGAAATGAAATGACGTTTATTCAGACTGAAGGCCTTTGGCCCATATTTAAAATATAACAATGTGTACATTGAACCTTTGACTGGTAATGCTAAAGCATTCATAAACGCGTTTAACACAGACATAATAATATATTCAAGTAAAAAAATATGCATAATATTATTATATTGTACAAATAATAATTCTGGAACTTACTCTTTACCTAAATTCAGCCATCATCAGTATTATTATTGTTCCAGCAATCTAATGAGATAATAGAAAAGTTTCCACATCCCTTCTAGCCTCTTCCTTCCTCCTGCCAGCACACGCACACAACTTTAATTTGTCTATTTCAAGTGTCAGACTCAGCAGGGGGTGATGAGAGGTCAGCGTCAGCGAGATGAAGATAGGATAGATGCAACATAGATGCCACCACAAGGATTTCTGTCTTTCTTAATATTGTGGTGGTTTGTAACATAAAAATATCTTTAAAATAGATTGGCCTACCGGTACGTGAGGTGAATCTCTCCGTATTTCCAATTTATATAACTAAATGAATGACGCTTCATGAATAATACTTAGATCGTAATATAATAGCAGAAACCTGAAAAGAGCTTCAATCCATCTTGCGCATGGGTAACTTAAGCCTGGTGACCTCTGACCACTGGCAGGCCCTTGCCGAGAGATGAAGAAAAATTTGTGCATTCAAAGAGAGAGAGAGAGAGAGAGAGAGAGAGAGAGAGAGAGAGAGAGAGACTAGAGAGAGAGAGACTCGTCCCCTGACCATCGTGCAGTCGGGTTACCGAGGTCAATGGCAGAGAGCGAGTTTGGAGCAAAGGGTTCGCGTTCGTAAGCTTACTTCTACATGTAGTTGCTTTAATTTGTTATATGCTTGAATTCTTTTATCTGCTCAGTGTTTTTCCGACTTAGATTATTCTTTTACGACCAAATTTTGACTTTTCCGACCAGCCCCAAAAATCCTACCAAAATCCGACTTTCCGACTTCGCTAGACATCTTGCAAGTATTTCAGCAGTGAAAGTCGCCAACCATGTATGTCCAAAATGAGATTTTTGACAGGAAGCACAAAAACGTTTTTGTATTACATTTCAGCAACTAGAACACAATGTTTGATTACTGTCAGTTTTCCTAATTAATTTGAACATGGAGCTGAGATGTCTTTAGGGATGATGCCCCATGATATATTAGGAGTAGGCCTTGTTTTAGAAAAAAAATCGCACTTGATCGTATTTCAGACTCGTACAGTTTGCGACTGCTGCCATAGATTTATTTGTTTAATTTTGCCTTACTTCTGTGAAGTCTCCTGAATTCAATGCTGCAATATCAGGCTGGAGGGCACATGCTGTAAGAACTTGCTTGTACCTGTGCACAGGAGAGAATACATTAGGGCCTACATTATGGCACATACAAAACCTTTCAGTTGAAGAAAATTGAAATTTAACACTTCGTAGTCACTCAGCCAGAAGGACAAACAAATCTATCAGTCACGCGTAGCCAGCCGTGATGCGACTGGGCTTCTCGTGCTATGTGCCGAGTGACTGGATGAGTGAAACTGGGCTGGGGCATACATGCACCGAGGGACTACATAGTGTTAAGTTTCAGGCCATTCTCTCATTTCAGAATAAGGAACAGCATATGTTTAAAATTAAAACTTGAATGAATTTTCAGAAGAAAAAAACAAAAGCAAAATTTAGATCTACCAGCCTCTTAAAATACACTTAAGTTGCCAAACAACTGTATAAAAAAAAAAAAAAAAAAATTGTGACAGTGAAAACCTACAATTCCATGATTAAATGATAGTACGTGTATGTCACTGTCCTCTGCCTGATTTATGTAAAGATCTGTTTCATTGTATGTCAATGTGTGATGTGTGTGTGTGTATATGTGAGTGAGAATATTTACCTGTCTGAGTCGAAGGCATTATCAAACAGGATATTTCCTCGAACTGTGTCATTCAAAATCCATGACTGTTGGGAGACATAGGCCATTTTGCCAGACACTGCCACTGTGCCGGTCATGATGTCCATCTGAGGAGAGAGGGAGGAAACTATTGAAATCTGAAAGAAAGGGAGAGGAATGAAAAAGAAAGGCAGACAGATAGACAAACAGACAGACAGACAGACAGACGGACAGTTGGATGGGTGGGTGGGTGGAAGGATGGATGAATGGATAGATAGATAGATAGATAGATAGATAGATAGATAGATAGATAGATAGATAGATAGATAGATAGA
>JAUKPP010046731.1:0-16876 GCA_032273245.1 Phyllaplysia taylori | reverse complement strand
ACTCCGAAAAAATCCCGGGGATCCTACCAGGATTCGAACCCGGGACCTTCCCATCTGTAGGCGGGCGCACTACCGCTTGGCCATCGACGCCCCCATCACAGCTGTATTTTTCGTGCATTTCATTATCTTAAATTGTATCTTATTGCGGCCATCGTGGAATTCGAATGTGAAATCAAAATGGGCGGTTTATCTATGTCTATGGTGAATACACACCAGACGGAAGACATCTAAAGTAAAGGAGATTTGTTCTTCTTTGACATCGAAATACAATGTACTGTAGTGGAACTGAAAGCTTGACAATGCGCATGCTTACCAGGTCAAATTCGCAATACCGCTAGCACTAAGGAACTACGTCATTTCAAGTTCTACAGCGAAAACCCCCTTGCTGATTCGTGATTCGTGATTCGTCCATGAACTATAACCTATCTGTCCACTGCAACATGTCCTTTCGTCGAATACGATATATATTGGGTGAACTGATTGATTTTCAAATGATTCAATGTACAATGTATTGTCGACTGATTGATGGATTGAGATTGAATGATTGATTGGTTGACCGATTTTTATGAAAAAGATGGATAAATTCATTTGACTGATTGATGGTTGGATGGATTGATGACTGGTTGATTGGCAATTGATTGATTTCTTATTGACTAGTTTATTGATTTATTGACGGATTGATATATATCCTATTGATATAATGTAGAATAAATGTATGATTACATAGTTGAGCTGTCTTTTTCTATATGTTACATGTAGTTCAGTAGTGCTACTTTATAGTTTTTCAGAAGCAGGATTTGTCATTTGAACATAGTAAGTTCTAGACACGAAGCCATGAAAACTCCTAAACTATAAAAAAAAAAAAATTAAAAAAGAACCTGAGTACGGGAATGGTACCACGGTACCTGCTTCGAACCAGAATTACCTGGCTGTGTTCCTTTTACTTGTCGAGATTTTACGGCACTGCCAACACTTTGGTTTGGTTACCAGTTTTCGTTCCCCCACAACACTCTGAGGACATTTAAGATGATGCCCAGATAGCTTGGTGTTGTAAAAGTCACGTGGTTACTACAGCTACTACTATGGGTTACTACGAGATTCCATTGAAAGTGTGTAACTGTAGAGGAATTTTCCACACCAAACACACATGTTATCAGCCTCCAACCTTGACGCTGGCTAAATAGTGTTGTAGCGAATATTCGTAAGAGCCTGGAATTCTGGGTTACTGCAGTATTCTGTCCCGCAAGTTGCTGTAATTCCCATCCCCTTTTGAGTGAATTTTTATCAAATTTTAAAGGAAGAGCCATACCCCTCATGTAGAAAAAAAATCCCTAACAAATAATCTAGGCATCCCTTGGGTAATTTAGAGCCAACAACTTGTAGAGGAATGATAGAGCTATCAGAAAATGAATAAAAAACCACATCGATATTTTTACCCCAAAACCGGATTTCAGAACTCACTCCGGTCCTTAAGTTGATATATATTGCTTTCTCAGGTCTCCACAACATCAACTCATCCATAGTCCACTGTAGATCAGAATCAGAATCAGAATCAGATCACTAAATTGGTCCCTGACTAGAAATTTAGCATGATCACGTTACATTGACAACAACAGGGGCACAATAACTCTCTCTCTTCTCTCTGGCTTATCTCTTCCTCCTGTCTCTCTTGTCTCTTCCTCCTCCTATCCCTCTCGTCTTGCATAGCAGAAACACACTTACTTGATTTGCTCCCACTATTTTTCTGTCTTCTTATTCCCTCCCGCTAAACAAACAAACACCCACAAAAAAATCCATGAGCACAATAATATAGGCAGTAAACACAGAAAACTCCAAAACATGTTACCTGTACATAGATGAAAATCTTGTCATTCAAAGTCCGGATTGTTGGGGTCGAATTGACACTGGCTGCAGAAGTTAAGTGCCATTGCAAGAAAAGGATTACTAAATGTACTTGCACTATCTGCTGGTCCTGGTCTTTTAGGAATATATTATCAATTTGTTACTTCCTAAAGAAATTTCAAACTTATTCAGTAGGTGGCTTCTATCTTCCATTATATCTTTTGCTAATTAAGGACCTAAGTTGTCATGTAAATGTTTATTGAAAAGGTGGTTCCTGATTAAATATTTTTGCAGCTCTTTTCATTTCAATTTAGCAATTTGCAATGTTGCCACCATAGCAGACTATTCAAAATGAGAACAAAGTTTTGATGGTCGATGGATAAAAGATTGATATGATAGTTTTATCAACATTAAATAACTTTGATTTTCATAGACTACAATCCGTGGTTTGCTTTTTCACTATGATGAAACATAAGATTAAGAGCTTGTTCTAACCTACATAGACAAAGCAATTCCAAATCCACTTTTATTGCCCCTCTTTCCGCAGCCCTTTGAGTGGACCACTATATAGAACTTAAACTTAAACCCGGGATCCCTGACTATTCCCATGATGGGGGCTCCGGAGCTGCCAGGGCAGGTAGGGACTGTGTACATTAAAGACTGAACGTGGGAGCTTTGCTCAGTCATGGTCTTCCCATAAATGGGTTCTCTGTTTTTTCTACCAATTTCTTCAAATGCCCGTTGGTATCTGTAAAAAAAAACCGTCAAGGACAGGCAGCTGTGATACATAACTGAACATGATTTCATTGAGAATCTCCAACTTCAGGGCTTGCTCATACTCCGGGCTTATCTTTTGGGAGGCGTGTCTCTCGGTGTATTTAGCATCTCTCCGTTGTAAAAACTGGAACTGCTGTTGTAAATACTCATTCCGGATAATGTGCTTTTCTGTCTCGTTTGGTTGTCGCACCAGTCCAATACTTTCCAAGTGCTGGATGAGAGTTGCTGTACTTGCTGATCCTGACAAGCCAAGACCGCCTGACAAGTGGACACTAAGGATGATATCATTGAAGTAGACATAGAAAACTTTCTTCTTTTCAATTCCCAGAACATAGCAGCATCTGTGAACAAGTATCCTCAATATCTCACTACCTTCCTCCGCTGTCGCATTTTCCACCAACGTGATGGTCCCAATGGAGACTTTCTGAGCTGTGCCGTGTGGGTTGGATACGCATAGAGCAATGTTTGAGCTTATCAAATCTTGACTAGGACTTGTTGCACAGAGAGCTATCAACTCAAATATTTTGCTTAGTCTTTCTGTAACTTTAGCACCAACATGCCTGCTTTCAACTTTACACATAAATTCACAAAAATCCCTTGGTACATTCACTCTTATAGTCCTAACTCCTTTCGCCCGTATGACAGTTGACCGATCCGACTCATCTTCATAGAAAAAACGGACTATTGTGTTTTCAGCTTCTCGGTCATTAAACACCACATAAGCTGCTGTTCTAATGAAGAAAGTTGTTCCTGGGGTTATATCTGCCACTTCGTTGACAGTGGTAAAATCTGTGTCCACTATCCCAGAACCAAACCGCCTGTGCGACGAGCTTACAATTCCGTGAAAGCGAAACTGCTTGGGTCTGTCCCCAGCTGCGTAGCGTATGGTCAGTTTGACAGTGACGAGAGAAAGATACTTCATCAGCCTCAGAAGAGCTGGGTTCCTGGCAGGAGCTGGAAGATGATCCATGCAAATGTCACGCACAGGAATGAAGCGATCATGCTCTGATTTCTTTCTGCATCTCCTGAATATGTGAAGACTGGAGGCTTCAAATTCCTCATCGCCGCTGTCTTTGCTGAGGTTGGGAATTATCTCCATCTCACACGACTCCCCTGTCAATGACACATCACAGTAAACGTCAGACACAGCTAGCAGAGAGCAAACAACAAGCGTAGTGATGTAGAAGGTAAAGAATGTAGCAGTCAAGTTAGAAGAAATTAGAAGTTACTTATTTCTAGAGATGCCAACTTTTTTTGCTGTTTTAGTCTATAGCAGTCTAGGAAAATGTTCCAAAAGTACACAGTCTTGCCCTCTCAGATTACAGTTATCCTTCACTTTCCTCTATAGAGAGTGGGGGTCCAGCTTGTGTGTTGGGGGTGGGGGTAGGGGGGGGGTGGTTCTTCTTTTTTCTTTCAAGTAACTCTGTACTCTATGTACACTTTCTTCACACTTCCTGATTTATTGCTATGACTCCCCCACTTCTCTCCTTCTCAAACTCTGATTTCAACGTCGCCAAATATCTTTCCTTGAGAAAAATAAACCATTTAATATTGCAGTGCCTTTGAATAGAAAACAAGAAATATATTGGACTTCGTACATAGGCAACATGTATCTTGCTGCAAAAGTTCAAGGTTTAAAATTACATAATGTAATTTCATGTCTATATTCTCTATGTAATTTACACTGATACCCTTGTGTGAATGTTTTTTTCTATGTTTGTATTTTAATGTATATTTTGCCACTGAAATGTTTTGTAAAGCATTGAACATTGTTGATTATGGAAATGCGCTATATAAATGTTATATTATCATTATTATTATTATTAAATATGGTAATGTATGTGTATTAAACAGACAACAATAAGTAGCCCATGTATCTTTGTAAGTGGAAAAGACTCTTGTTTTCTGTTTTACAATAAACATTGGGCTGGCTAGGTAACAACAACTGATAGTGATAGGCTTAAAAGAGAAATAAGTAGAAAAAAAAAGCGGAGCAAGGAAGAAAGGTTGAAGTTGAACGGTGGGGGTGAATGATGATATTACTAAGATAGACATGGAATGATGTCTTTGCTCAGTTTCCAAAAAGCCTCCTAGAGGCAAAACCAGTAATCCCACAATAGCTTTATTAACCTGTGTGGCTTTGGTGATTCATAAACGGAACACTTCAGTTGTACAATTACACAAGTTCGATTTATTACCAAAACGTGAGAACAGTTATCTTTTGAATTGTAAATTAGGATTAAGGAGAGTTCTCGAAAGGGAATGGGCCATTTTATTTGATATTTCATGCAAAAATCTTAAATAAGACAAACTTGTTTCCCCTTCTGACCCAAGCTCAGATAATAAGTTTTAGTTTTAATCAAAATCGCTGGCGTTGTGGTGTAATGGTTAGGCTCTTTGCCCGTCATGTGGAAGACCCCAGTTCAATCCTGAGCATGGACAATCCATTTTTTCCTGCTGGAATTTTTCCCTCTCTGCCTAGATTGGCCCTGATAGGCAGGGCCAAAGTAGCCCGTCTCTTAAATGACCTTACAATGTTGCAGGGGACGTAAAACTGGTACTCAAAACATTTAATAACATCTTAAAAACCAACAGACCTTGATTGAGTGCAGCAATCTCCGCCTGCAGGACATGAGCTGGCACTCGAGACTCATCGGAGGCTGCAACTAAGACAGGAATACACAAAAAGAAAAGACTTAGTGATTGTTGTTTGTTTGTTTGGGTAGGGTTTTAGGGCTCCATATATTTTATAAGGTCATTTCGGCGTCCAGGGACTGAGTGAGAAACATTCACACTGTTAGTGCTTCAAAAGTGAGGGACAACAAGGATGCGAACTTGGGCGCACTGCATGTATGTATTTCAAGCTATGATGTGTGGTTGGATCGGTGGGTGTGTACAAGTTTTTGGGAGTTTAAAAATTAAGAGATAGGGAAGAGACACACTGATAGAGAGAGAGAGGGGGTGAGAGAGGAGCGAGAGAAAGAGAGATAAAGAGAGAGGGACAAACAGACAGAAAAAAAAGAAAAAAGCTAGAGCTTATATCAAGCAAGATTATTTGCCTCCCTAACCTTCTCTCAGTGACTGACAACATCAATGATAACCTACAGGTGAGGTATAAATGTGAATTTACTTCGTTCATGGAAAACGAAATAAAGAGAATGCAAAAACATGTGGAATACAATAGAACCTTCCATACAGCTTGCTGTATTTCAAAGGAAGATTATAATAAGCAACAGGATTTCAATTCAGACATGATATAATGCACTCATGCACACTAATGTACTCTTGATAACATACACTCCAGCACACACACACACTGACCCTCTAAAATACACACACACTCAAACACACACACAGGACGACAAATATGCTGCCTAAATACACTACAATAAAAATAACCCTGGGTTTTTCTTAGCACCAAGTATGGAGTATGGGACTGAACTATTAAATCTTTTAATCAAAATACAAATTCAACTTCACAAGAATGAATAGTTGCTCATCTTGTTGAAGAAAGTGATGTCATAGATTAGACAGTGTGTCTGCACAGACTGTCATATCAACGACAGCATTTCCTCCAACTAGTTTTTGTGTACTTTCTTTCACTCTCTCGAAGATTTGGATACGAATTTTGGATAACGATTTTTTTTACGAGATACTTGGATACAAGATTTCCCTCATAAGAATCTTAGCTCCCCTGCTTGGTGCCTCCCCTTGATTAGATTGGATAACTATTTGGATATCGAATTAATTTGAAATGCATAATCCAAATATTCAGATCTGTGAAAAATAACTTTTTGTACAGGTTTAATTGTCATGAATATGATTGCCAGTGACCATGTTCGTCAGAAATCACAATGGAGAGATTGAAAATATAGAATAGAATGCAAGAGTTTCCTACAACAGCAATCGTTTGTATAGGTGACCGTATGAACATGTGACAGGTGAGGCAGGTTGACCATATCAGCCTTGATCATAAAAACAAACAAGCTAAAGAAAGCAAGGCCAGCATCCTCTGTTTCAGATGACTTGGGTGCACAAGAGCAATAGACACAGTGACGACAGTTTACAAATAGAATGTAGTCTTCTGCCACTGATACCTGAACTTTGTGTGTTCCCCATGATGGAGGAGTGGAGTTTTTGTTTCCTTGTCCTTCTCTCCTCTCACTCTCATGTATGATGAATCAAACTGACTGGTGTTACTTGACTCTGGCCTGATTCTTCTTCTGGCTTGCGGGCCATGATCTCATCTTGTGTCTGGAAAAAAACTTTTCATGGTCAATTCTGATCTCAAAACAGTTGACATATATATATATGTACTAACTTGTCTAAGAGAACACAGATTCTTCAGCAAAGTTGTTCATAATTCTTCTATATTCACCTTACTTCATCAGACCTCTAATATTTTATTGCTTGCCCTATTACACCTCTGTCTTTGAGGTGTTTTTAAAATATCTTGTGTTGGTGGGTGGATATTACACCACACATCATTATTAGATGAGTTGATCGGGGGGGGGGGGGGTGGATTCAATTTTCCTATATTTCTACTAAGCAGTCGATGTCAGAACTTCATTTAATAAAGCTAGTCTGGCACTTTTACGTACACTAACTTTGTGCTTCCAATATGGCCCAACTCATTTTCTACACTTCTGAGATAATGGAAGAAAACTGAATTTGCCTGAGTCAATGTTGCAAGTAAAGCCATGACAGAAATATTGAAATTTAACAAAATGACCCAGCACGTTTCCACAAATGTTATACAAAAGAATGGACTATGATGTGGGGAATCACATAATGAATGTATAGCCTACAGAAGTCTCTGCCTAAATGCATGGTGCTCGGCAGGGCTCTAAAGCCTTAATTTAGACGGAGCGTGCATTTATACACACAAATTATAAAGTAAAAAGTTTGTGAGAATCATAAAAATACATTTAGTCCATTTGAGTGGAGCGTGCATTTAGACAGAGACTACTGCACAATACGCTACATGTTATATTTGATGTAACAAACAACAGGATATTTGGATTCCTATCCTTTTTTTTCACACAAAAATTGCTGATGAGTAGGCCAACCCAAAAGAAAATTGTTTTCAATTTCTATTTCAACCATTTCACTGAATCTGTGACCTAATTTGAATTAATTTCTTGGTGTTTTTGGTTTGGTTACCAGTCTTAAATCCCCTGCAATTCTTCACTACTCGTCTACTGTAAGATCATTTTAAGAGACGTGCTGCTTCGACTCTGCCTGTCAGGGCCAACCCCGGCTGAGAGGCAAAAAATCCCAACAGAAAAAAAAAGCGCAGATCATCCACGACGGGATTGAACTCAGGTCCCAGGTCTTCTGCATGATAGTGATAGCCGAAGAGCCTGCCTTAGTAGAAGTAGAAGAAACATTGGCCTACTTTATTTACCCCACAGCGCCGTTTGCGTGTTTTTGTTGAACCAGCCTATATTTTTCATGTGTTAATTAGCCTACATTTTCTACTAAATCAGCTGTAATTTGATACATAATTAATATGATATAATTTGGTTAATGATGTTTCCTCCAGTAGGCCCTATGTCTATATTTGTTTTACCATAATCTGAGAGAGTAATAGTGAACTGGAGGATTGTTACGTTACATATCTGGTGGAGCCCAAAATCAAAATCTATAACTATTATAAAATTATATATATATGTTATTACTAAAACTAGACTTATTATATTTATATAGATCTAACCATTATTATTACAATTACGGAACGTCCTCGTCCGACTTGACTTGAGAGAGTGAAAAAGCATGTCAACTTGGGTGTATGTTCCTCATCAACTTAAATCCTTCTCGTATTTAGGAGCTTAGGAAAATTAATAATCTACTCGCCCTCCATTCTCCATTCTTCTACGCGTTGATTTAGATCTACAAACGAAAAAAGTTTACGAACATGAACACCAAGATCGAGCTAACCTTCCATCTTAAACTGAACGAACATTTCCGTTTCTATTTTCTCCTCCGGGGAATTCCAATATAAATATAATTATTTTTCAGAAATTCCCGATGCTGTCTTTGGTCAAACCTGCTACGACGGGAAAACGACCATACAAAATCTCCCCACTCCCCTCTTGATAAATTCCTCTACCCAGTTAATACTTTCGTCTACTGTCTAAGGCAGAATTTAGCTCCAGCATTGCTTTTTTTTTATTTATTTATTTTTTTTAAATTTTTTAAAGCCAGTTACGGTCACCCGTGACTGTGACTGTGACTGTCCTCACTCCTTTGCTTTTTACTAGGGTTGTGCCATCACAACATTGAGCTAAAATATTAGAGTTAGTTGTTAGAGCCAGGGTTGGGGTAAGATCCGAAAAGATTACTTAGCCACCGTTTAATTTAGTGGTAGGCTCTGTGAGTAGATACACTATATTATTTATAATCTACATGTAGGCCTATATAGGCTATAGTTCCTGTTCCAAAGTCAAAGTTTGCCACTATAGCGAGGAAAGCATTTCACTTCTACTTTTCTATAGGCCTGAGTGAGAGATACAGACCATATAGACAAGCATTGTTTTATAATTTTTTAAAAACACGCTTAATTCTTATTGTTAGATTAGAAAACTTTTATAAACATGGACATGTGAAAAACATGTATAATGTATTGTTTCATTTTGAAGTTATTGTTTTGACTTTTTACGAAGAGGACACAACTTCCGATTTCCGCTTTGAGACTTCCTTTTTAGCAAGCCACAATCATGGCGCAGCAGCTATCGAAGAAGAGAAAGGTAAACAAAGGCCGTGTTTGTTGTTTTTATGTTTTCCACATCTTCAATATGGATATAGACACATGAAACGATAATCAGGTTAGCATTTTCTTAATTTCTTTTGTCTCGATTAATCGATTTCGTGGCGATGTGGACAGATTTATATGGGCAGGTCTCTCCTTTGAACCCCATGAAAACCTGACTCTTCTTGTGTAGTAGAAACATGCACTGCGGTGAATTCCTTCTGAATCTAGACTCATATAAGACTAGATATCCAGTGCTAGGTATTTTTATTTTCTGAAGCATTTCCACAGCCTATTACTGTTTCTGTCCAGCTTGGTTCTGCGTCTATATGCGAAATAGAAATTTTGGCTAATTTGATTTGTAGTGCTGTGCTGTGGTGAGTGTGAGTGACTGGCGGGCCAAGGCCAAGAAGGCACTCTCCTGTTGTCCTGTTCGCCCCCACCCCCCACCCCCCCCCCTTATGTCCTTATGAAAAGCCTGTATCAGAGACTATCATAACCCTCTGACGACCAGGCACAAGCCCATCTGTACTTGTTGATTTGATGATCTTGCAATGTTGCTGCAGTTCCTTTCGTTCAAGTCAGGTCCGGGTATCGAAGAAGAGTGAACAAAGCATGCGACGAAGGAAAGACAGCATTTCTATGTTACAACTCAGAATTTCCATTTCAATCTAAGCCTTGGGGAAGATGAAGAATACCAGACCACTCGTAAGGGGTGGGGGGAAGGAGGGCTTCTGGGTCTGGGGGCCCGGGAGAAAGGGATGGGGGGTTCAGGGGCGCTTTTTCGGTAGTTCCCACCCCAACTATTTATACAGCAAAATATCGTCAGTCCACTACCGGAAACTTCTGTGTTTTCTTTGATATGCGCATACGCATGGAGGAATCAATTTAATCTGCCAGGTTGGAACAGTCAGAATAGGAATGAACGAATGAAGAGAGAGAGAAAGACGTATTATTATTATAATTAATTGTTAGGGGGGGAGACCTCCCTGAACCCCCGTATTATTGTTTGTCAGGGGGGAGACCCCACCTCCCCCACCCCTTACGATTGGTCCAGCTTTCCTTTATTCAGACTAAATCTACATCGGATTTCATTATCTGACTTGAGTGGCAACTGGAAGGAAATCGGCAATGTAAATATTTTGCTATATGAATAGTTGGGGTGGGAACTACCGAAAAAGCGCGGAAGAGTGAACAAAGTCAAAGCATGGGACTGGTAGGAAAGACAGCATTTCTATGTTACAATTCAGAATTTCCATTTCAATCTAAGCCTTGTAACAATATAACAAGGCTTAGAAATCTAGACTGAAGTAGTTCTGAATTGTAGATCTAATAAAAATGCAGGGATAAGTCATAAATGTTTCCTCCTGGTCTCACGCTTAGCTCACCCGGGCGACATCGATAGCCTACCTGAACTTGAACTTTAACGAACGGAACTACAATATCACCGTTGATTGTTGTATTACACCCCTCCCTTCCCTTTCTTCAACTTTGTTTCAACCTGCCAATAATAAATGCTAATAAGGCTATCAAGGTTGCTCCAGTTTTCACCCACGTAGTAAGAATGAGTAGGAATACACAGTTTAACACTGATTTCACTTTACTTTAATTTGGCGGAAATGGCCCAGGGTGAAAATTAATGAAGCACAGATGATAGATCTTAATTCCTAGATTAGCATTGAGGATCCGTTTTGGGATTTCTTTCTCGGTACTCAATGGCCACTGCCACTCCAGTACTAGGCCTATTGTTTATTTATTTGCCAGGTGTCTTCCCAGACCCTTGCTGAAATTCCCACTACTTCATGTTTTGTTGGATGCGTATCCTGTTTGTTGGGGGGGGGGGGATGCAAACCTGTAGAAATTCATTTGTTCAGATAACCTAAGTATGCATTTGAAAAGAAAGAATGTTAGTAGGCCTATGGCCCTGCGTAAGTAGAAGAAAAAATAGATGGGCTACAGTTGGTACCAACACAGTCTCCTTCATGATTTCCATTTTCTTTACAGTTTGTCACTGACGGAATCTTCAAAGCTGAGCTTAACGAGTTCTTGACTCGTGAGCTGGCTGAAGATGGTTACAGCGGGGTTGAAGTCCGTGTCACCCCAACACGAACTGAGATCATCATCCTGGCAACGCGCACCCAAAATGTCTTGGGAGAGAAGGGCCGTCGTATCAGAGAGTTGACATCTGTTGTACAGAAGAGATTCGGTTTCCCAGAGGGAACTGTTGAGGTACGGTATAAGAATAATTTAGGCATTACTTATTATGTTGTTACAGGGGACGTAAAACTGGTAACCAAACCAATGACAATCTCACACTGGTTGAGCCAAATTTGATTTTGATTGTTCTAAATACCTGTAGAGCTGGGCAGGGTGCAGTAGGAAGGTGGTCAGCAGTTCTATACATAATTCTCATGTTTGAGGGGTTTTTTCATCTTGAAACAAGTATAGTACTGATGTTCGGGGAAATGGCACGTGTCTGAAATAATGATAATGACTACTTTAAAACTTCATACACTTGAACATCCTTTATAAATACGGATTTTTATTATCTATCTCCTTTTTTTAACCTGAGTCCATGTAAAGACAGCATGATTTTTATGCCTGTTCCTGAAAGTTTTCATGCCTAGTATTGCCAAATTTTTTTTTTTACTTTTATCATCCAATTATTTTTTTATTGTTTCATTTGAATTATCAGGAAATATTTTTCTTACACTGTGTATTATTCATGCAGCTGTATGCAGAGAAGGTAGCCACCCGTGGTCTTTGTGCCATCGCTCAGTGCGAGTCTTTGAGGTACAAACTTATCGGAGGACTGGCTGTCAGGAGGTATGTTTTTCTTAGTTATCTTTAAAATCCTAGTTTTCAGAGACGTGTATTATTACCTATACAGTGCCCTTCACCTTTTGCGGGAAATAGCCATGGACAAATGATTCCCATCTTCCTGCCTAGGGAATACAAGCCGTCATGACTGTCTCATCGTCAAGACCCCCTTTCTGTAAACCTGTCTCTTTGGTCCACTCCTGCCTCTTGATATGCATAGATTCTGCTGTATTGTTCATTGGCGCGGGGGGGGGGGGTTGCACTGTGGGGATCCCGGAAGTTCCTTGCTGTTGTTTGAAGTCCTACCAGGGGGTTTTATATTTTATTCACTGCAAATCAATATACAGTAGTCTATGCCTTTTGTCTGGGTTCACATAACATCCCATTGTTTTAAGAAAACCGTATTTTTACTGTTAGAATTAAGGTTCCAATTTGAAGGAACTAAGATTTAAGAAGTCTAAGGTTCCTGGGGCGCACTGTAATTGTTTACATGGTACAACCCTGCCTTGTACTAATCATTCACTCTCACAAACATTTCATCTCTCTTATTAAGCTCGATGGGGGGGGGGGGGGCAGGCTACATCATCTGCTCTGATGGGATCGCGCCAAGGTGTAAACTTATCCACGCTGAGTTTTTCTGCTGCACAGCACTTCTGTCTTACATGGGCATGGCCACATCAAAAGGTTTCACATTGATTTGTGAACCGATTGGTGCTTGTTTTCCTGACTATGGTCTTTGACTTTCAGCTCTGCGTTCTGCTTCACTCTCCTCCTGTCATTTTCCCTCTTCCCTTTTCACTCCCATTTTGCTACACAACAGGCACATGCCCATACTCGAGGGCATGGTCTGATCACCTGGGTTACATGGTGTTTGCAGGAATCTGCCTTTCATTATTTGAATTGACTGGTGTTGTAACTACACAGTGACAATGATGATAGATAATGGAAGCAAGGGACTCGGCCAGGAGTTTTGCAATTTCCTTACTCTGGAGTACCTAGGACACTATTCTGTGCCACACTAGTACCTATTGCAGTACATCAAGGTTGAAGCCATCACTATTTTTAAGGAACAAAAATGTTCTATATAGTGCTGTGCAATCCCAAGGGAAATGAAACTGCTTTGAAAATGGTAGTCCTTTTTCATTTTCATTTTATATCTTAATTGATGATGTTAACATTCTCATCTCACACGTTTCATTCTTTTTTTTCTCTTTCTTTTCAATGTGCAGGGCCTGTTATGGTGTCCTGAGATTCATCATGGAGTCCGGAGCCAAGGGTTGCGAAGTTGTTGTGTCAGGCAAACTGAGAGGCCAGAGAGCCAAGTCTATGAAATTTACTGACGGACTCATGATCCACAGTGGTGAACCAATGAACGACTATGTGGACACAGCTGTGAGACACGTTTTGCTGAGACAAGGTTTGTCATTCTGGCTTGGTTTCCGTTTGCATTGGATGTATTGTTTATGGTCTTGAAGCCAAGAGCAGGCGTACTATTTACTACATCTGTTAGTTGTGGGAGCTAGGGTGCTTTGATATTGACAGAGCTGACTGGCGTCGACACTTTTGGGGATGGATCACTCTGACACCTCCACTTTAAATGATAGTCTTGGTTTCTCAGGGAGGATGTTTGTGGCCCTGTAAAGCAGAATCGAGAAGTTGCCCGCCCCTGAAGTAGTACTTTACGGTGTTGCAAGGGACATAAAACCAAGCCTTTATGTACATGTACGTTTTGTTCGAGGTCAACTAGGGGCTGGGAAGTCATTTTTTGGGCAAATTTTAGCCATCATTGCTTAACAGTCCTCAAGTGCAATGAGAATAGCAAGTTACTGCATTAACTCTCTGTTCTCATGGGGCAAATGAAAAATATTCTCACTTAGGAATATGTCTATGGAGGTGGGGAAGAGATCTGGGAGCAACGGAAATATGGCGAGATGTGTAGAGTTTAGCACAGACCGTAATGCACTTGTTATCAAATGCAAGTTTCAGAACAATAAATGATTGAATGTTTTGGGGCGTTAATATTTCCTATTCATGAAGAAGTTGTGTGGGATTGGGGCAAAAGCGTTGAATTGATGATTTGTTTCTATCTGCCTTCACATTGAGCTTTGATTGTATCTCTTGTTAAGGTGTGTTGGGCATCAAAGTCAAGATTATGCTGCCATGGGACCCTACTGGCAAGATTGGCCCCAGGCGTCCTCTGCCTGATCATGTAAGCATTGTGGAACCCAAGGATGAGGCACCACCAGCACAACCGTACAGTGAAGCCAAGGGTGTCAAGCCCACTGACTCGGCTACTCCTGCACCTGCCCTGGGACCCGTCGGGCCTGCTCCGTGAAGGTTAGTACATAAAACATGCCCCTAATACAGTCACGCTTTCCTTAGCAGCCACATAGGCTACCTGTGACCACTGTTTCCAGGCACCTTTGCGTTTTTCCAATTTTCATCCTCCCCAGAACAGCCTCTACTGAACTTAGGCCACTGTCAGTAATTTTCAGTGATAAAGTGACTGCATTGTGCCAATGATGGTCAAAATTGAGTTCTCACATTTAAAAAAAAAGTTTTGCTGGTAGGATCAAGTTATTGATTACTATTTTCTCAGCCTGGGGTCATGGTGACCATTGCTGGTTGGTTATCCAGTGTATGTTACAAAATTCCCTTTTAAATATTTTGAATTTGGAAAGAACAGTATGTGGCAAAAAGTGAAAAGAATTATTTCTTTCTGCACACTTCCTGGTCTCACCAAAATTTCCTTTTGAAGGTAGATATCAATCCTTGGTCCCCAACAGACTCACTGTTTAGGTCCTTTGCTCATTCTGTCGATGGCCAGATGTTGGTTGCTTACCCATGTATATATTTGGAATGCTCCAGATCCAGCCCTCCCCACAGTAGCCACCTGTCTGTAATGGTTACTCTCCTGTTATCTTGAGGAACCCAGGTCTGATAATTGTCTGCCTAAAGGAATGGGGCCCCTAACATTTTAAGAACATTTTGACATGTTCTCAAATGATTTTTTTTTAATGTAATGTGGGCTTATGCTCTGATTTTTCTTTTCTTCGATTAAAAAGGGTGAAACACTGACAGGCTGGGGCAGGGAACCAGCACAGAATAGCCACATTTTGCTACAGTAGAAGCTGCATACGTCGACATTGCTGGGACTATTGAAATCACATCATGTAAACAGAAAGTGTGATGTTGATGTAATAAATAAATAAAAAGTTCAGAGAATTGCGGGTTCTTCTGAGTTATTATTTTACAAATCTTCCCAGGACACACACGCCCTAACCCCCACTTTAGCTTTTTCCATCTTTTTTTGTTATTGGCCATTCCTGGTCTGATAATGGTAGACCTGTTTGATAGATTTAGGAAATTATGTGCAACATACATGAGATTCGTGAGGAATGTGTCCATATCGTGTCATATGTAGTCAAATCTACCTTAGTTGAATATTAATTGTCTTCTCAAATTTCAGCTCCTCTTCTTTTGACATCTCAAATCCCAGTTCTGCTTCTTCTTGGCTGGTCCATATACAGTGAAGCTCAGGCATAATAAGCGGTGTAGGTTGTGTAAGAAGAGATCATGAAAATCCCCGTCCTTGTCATTATTAAAATGACACAAAGAACATTGGGCTGGTCCGGTCATATCTGAGTTTCACTGTTGGGCTTGGCTCTTCTTCTTGACACTCAGAAAACAGTTCTATTGCAGTTTCCTTTCCCCTTTCCAACACTATCTCATCTTTTGTCATCTTCATACTTTTTTTTCTCTCTGTAGCTCTCCTTTAAGCTATGTGTCGTCCTCCATGTAGTTACATTATTGATTTTCCCTGTTTTTCTAATTTTTTGTTTTGTTTTTCTTTCAGCTGACTGAACTATGAGGAGCGGGAAAAATAGGTTTTAAATGACAACCAATAAATTCAGAAAAATCAACTACGCTTGAGTTTGTGTCTCCCATAATTGTGTTTTTAGTTGTTGTTGGTTTGGTTTTTTTCTGTTTGTATGAATGTCTCCAATAAATGGGTGGTTTTTTTCCCTGAAAGAGAAATTCACTTTTCCTCGAATAATCTATTCCAGATTGACAGGCCGTCTGGTGTGGTCTGCTTCTTTCTGTCTTACTTTTGTCCTGATTTACATTTTGGCACTGTGAACTGACCTGATGGTGGGTTAAACCTCAGCAAGCACACTGAACTGTTAAGGTCTTCAGGTACACCTGGGTCAGTGAGGACAATTTTTAAAGTGCATTTTCCTAGGCCTGAGCTGGGATTCAAACCTGCAACCTTCCGATTATGAGTCCGGCAGCCTAATCACTAGACTTCCGACGCCACATGCTTTATATCACTTGGGTTTGGTATTTGCTACCGGTACCCGGTGAATTGCACATTTATTATTATTATTATGTACAGTAGAAACCGCATAAGTTGACATCGTTGGGAGTATCAAAATCACGTAAAGAGAAAGTCAACAAAAGGGATGTCGTGAAGTTTTTTTCCAAATTGTGTGACTTAATCCGATGTCGAGATATGCGGGTTCTACTGTACATATTATATCACCCGGCTTTGGTACATGTACCCCTTCACACTAACAACAGTACGTGTATGGTCAAAATACAAGTACATATGAGCAATTCCAGAAACCTGACCTTTTTCAGATAGACCTTTTTAAAATTGATAGTGAATAAAAATCTTGCACCTTC